>JAZHYW010039439.1:0-218869 GCA_037355805.1 Ixodes ricinus | reverse complement strand
CGTAAAGGCTGCATACCTCGGCAAAGCCCTCACTCATGAGGCCCTCACTCACCCTCACTCACCCTCATCTTCACAGGTGAGGTGAGGGTGAGTGAGTTTCTGAACCAGGAAAATTCATGAGTGTGAGGGGGTGAGTGAGTTTCTGAACCAGGAAAATTCATGAGTGTGAGGGTGAGTGAGTTTCTGAACCAGGAAAATTCATGAGTGTGAGGGGTGAGTGAGGGCCGTGAGGGCCGTGAGGGCGGTGAGTGCATGAGGGGCGTGAGGGGTGTGAGGGCAATGAGTGCGTGAGGGGCGTGAGGGGTATGAGGGCCGTGAGGACGGTGAGTGCGTGAGGGGTGTGAGGGCGGTGAGTGCGTGAGGGGTGTGAGGGCCATGAGTGCGTGAGGGGCGTGAGGGGTATGAGGGCCGTGAGGACGGTGAGTGCGTGAGGGGTGTGAGGGCGGTGAGTGCGTGAGGGGTGTGAGGGCCATGAGTGCGTGAGGGGCGGTGAGGGGTATGAGGGGCCGTGAGGACGGTGAGTGCGTGAGGGGTGTGAGGGCGGTGAGTGCGTGAGGGGTGTGAGGGCCATGAGTGCGTGAGGGGCGTGAGGGGTAGAGGGCCGTGAGGACGGTGAGTGCGTGAGGGGTGTGAGGGCGGTGAGTGCGTGAGGGGTGTGAGGCCGTGAGTGCGTGAGGGGCGTGAGGGGTATGAGGGCCGTGAGGACGGTGAGTGCGTGAGGGCCGTGAGGGCGGTGAGTGCGTGAGGGGCGTGAGGGGTGTGAGGGCAATGAGTGCGTGAGGGGCGTGAGGGGTATGAGGGCCGTGAGGACGGTGAGTGCGTGAGGGGTGTGAGGGCGGTGAGTGCGTGAGGGGTGTGAGGGCCATGAGTGCGTGAGGGGCGTGAGGGGTATGAGGGCCGTGAGGGTGGTGAGTGTGTGAGGGCCGCGAGGGCCGTGAGTGCGTGAGGGGTGTGAGGGCCATGAGTGCGTGAGGGGTGTGAGGGGTATGAGGGCCGTGAGGGCGATGAGGGGTGTGAGGGCCATGAATGCGTGAGGCCTCCTTCAGACGGAGCAACTTTCTCAGCATTTTCGGTGTTGCTGGCGGGTTGTTCCCTAGCTTTCCCTAGATCGACACGAATTGTTGAGATCGGGTCCGGCTCAAAACAAGCGAGCAACTCGGAGCAATTTGAAGACGTTGAAAGCGGCTGCATCCAATCAGGGACGCGATATTTTCACGTGACACCTCGTGCCGGTGATGATGACAACAAAAGACTTGGTTCTGGTTTGAAATTGATCGTTTTTGGAAATAAACTGTTTTAATAAACAGAGGGCGATGAGTGCGTGAGTGTGTGAGGAGTATGAGTGCGTGAGGGGCGTGAGGGCGGTGAGTCCGTGAGGACCACGAGTGTATGAGGGCCATCAGTGGTGTGAGGACGGTGAGTGAGTGAGGGGTTTGAGTGCGGGAGGGGCGTTAGAGCGGTGAGTGCGTGAGGGGCATGAGGACCGTGAGGGGTGTGAGAACCATGAATGCGTAAGCGGTATGAGCGCGTGAGGGGCGTGAGGACCGTGGAGGCTAGTAGTGCGTGAAGGGCATACGTGCGTGGAGGGCGGTGAGGCGCGTGAGTACTAGGAGTGCGTGAGGGGTGTAAGGACCGTGAGGGCGGTGGGGAGAGTAAAAGGCATCAGTTCGTCAGGGATCTGAGCTCAAATGAAACGCTTCCATTTGCATATGGGGCTTTTGCGAGACGATGAGTTCTCTGTGAGGCCTGATTTCGCTTGAAGGCGTAGATAATTAGTGAGTGGTCGCGCGGGTATTGGCTCTTGGGGCCTCTCGCGGCATCTCCCGGGAAGTAAGATCAGCGCTCGCCTCGCAAAAATTTCGCCGCGCGGATGCTTGCTGCGGTTTGGTTATTGGGTAACGGGTAAGAAAGAAGGAGTTTGTGCGAGCTAAGGCTCACTGCTTGGCGATATTTGATAGCGCGGTTTGCGCAACTAGCGTTAGGTTGGCCGTTTTCTTTCTTATGTTTGAGAAAAAAGGAAGCTGGGTCGGAATGATTAAGAGTTCGCTCGCTCGCCGCTTCAGACAGCGAGTCGCCGGTGAACGGGTGGCATTTTGCTGGTTGACGGCGGATGAAAAACGGGCGCTGTGCTCTATAGTAGAAGTTACTGCTTGAAGCGCTCTGACTTTAGAAATCTCTGCAGACGGCGCATGCAAACGCAAGTGAACTGCGAGCAGTCGCCCTTAGCCTCTACTCTTTTGTTCTAATTGTATAGGCTGTTCGAAAGGAAAAAAGTACACAAGCACGACTTTCTGGACAAATATCCTCAAAACATCATGTTGATATTGGTTGATTTTGAGCACTAGTACACTCTATCCGGTAACAGAATATGAAACTTGATTTCATTATTTCTTTGCATTGAAGAATTGGGCGATTAGTTCACTGTTTATTTCGTTGAAGAGCACTGCTGAAAAATCATATTTGCTTCATGTAATCGACCAATATTTATTATATCAGTCATTCTGTCCGTACGCACTACGATTGCTAGAAACAAAAGGTTTCGGAGTGCTGGGCCTTTGTATGCGCACTTTTCGCTTCCGGCAGAGGGTCACCTGTCGATGAGTAGGCTCCGTATCCCCTCAGAAGCACTGATGCCAAAATTAGCGGTTGCAGAAAAGCCGGAATTTCTTGTGAAAACCCGCTATCTTGTAACTAAAAATGATAGAAGTGGTGTTTTAACTTCCCTCAAACACTGTGACCATTCGTAATTATGAATTTTATGAATTTATGGATTGCAAGCTTAAGTCACTCGTGATACAAATCAGCTGCACTGCGATTTGTCCACAGCCAGGAATTATCTTCAAAAACATCTGGCACGTTAATTTTGTTCTTGTAGTTATATTGCACAAGACGACAGTGCACCAATAAATTGGCTTATTATGAATCGAGAAGCCACGCAAAAATAGATAAAAAATGATTAAAGCCTAATTGAGATATCAGCACACGAAAGAGCAATTGAATGTAGTAGACATGAGCACATGCTTAAGCGGAAAGCTTGTAAGGCTGTAGGCAAGCTGGCGTTCTTCCGAGTTTTTTTAACCCTGTCACTAGTGGCGCTGTACGTTGCATTTATAAAATGTATTATGCTAAGAAAAAAGCTATTCAAAGACATGTATACATTTGCTAATGGTGCTGCCGACAAGATCAATGGCGAATTAGAAATTCCAGGTATGTATTGATATTGTTGAATTACGTGTAAGGTCAAATGGTAAACAACGCTCGGTACTAAGTTTTAGTTAACCCGAGATTAGGACAATTAAATCGGCACCAGAGAAGGGACGTGCGTTCCAAAGTAATGTTTCAGGTCTATAAACGTTGGGGAGTAGTACTTAGTTCACAGATATCCAACAGGGCCCAGCTACAGCAGAAACAACGTTGAGCGCTAGCGGCGAGACACACGCACGGTTTCATTTAGACTCAACCAGTGAGGTATGCACTCGCAATCTTTTATTTCTCTCAAAATTTCACAACAATCCTTTATAAAATAAATCATATCACTCTAGCACATTATACTATTCTGAGCATATATATGTATATATGGGCGGTTTCATCTGGATTGAGGCAACGAGTGGTAGTCGTATTTTTTATTTTGCTTCAAATTTTTATATTGTGTGGAGCATGTTCCCAGAAGAACCATCCTTTTTATTTTCAAGTCCTGACCTGATTAGTTCCTGAGAAAAAAAAATCTTAAAGAAGCGGGAAAGAACTACGAGATCTTGTCGATTGTCGTGTGTGGCGTATTTGAATCACTCTCAATCTCAAAGTATTCAAAAGAGAACGTCTATTTTTTTTAGTGTGATATATAGCCATGTAGGTAAGTCGACATTATAACTGCTATTTATTATTCGTCGATCCAATTTTGGGAAAAATCCCCAAACATGCCTCCGCGAACAACTGTGACCTAAATTGCGGATTTTATTTTGAGTCGACTATGTTTAGTATCGCTTTTAAAGTATTACCACGTGTAGAACCCTTCATTGCCTTCCAAGTTAAACAAAGTTTGTGTTTTTATCATGTACGAGTACTGAGATATAAATTATGAAACAGAGAGGGTTTTCACTTTTCGTTCAACTTCAGCACGCTGTATAAAAAAAAACATTTAATTTTTTTTTTGCGTTGCGTTTTCTTCACACTCTTCTTTTAACCAGAATACATTCCGTTAATAGTATTTGCCTTGGTTTTGAGTTTTAAGCCTCTAAAAATGCTAAAAAAAGAGGAAATGCCGATGGTGGGATTTCACGATTTTCGTGTGCGGTGTTTTTGAACCACTCTCAACCTCAAAGTATTCAAAAGAGAGTGTCGATATTTTTTATTGTGATATATATGCAAGTCAGTAAAACGACATTCCATCTACTATTTATTAATTGTCGATCCAATCTTCGTAAAATCCCCAAACATGCCTCCGCGAACAACTGTGACCTAAACTGCGGATTTTTTTTTTAGTGGACTATGTTTAGTTTTGTTTTTAATATAATACTACGTGTAGAACCTTTCATTGTTTTCCACATTATGTAAAGTTTTTGCCTTTATCACGTACGAGTACTCAGAAATAAATTATGAAACAGAGGAGGTTTTCACTTTTTGTTCAATTTCAGCGCTCTGTAAAAAAAAAGGACTTATTTTTTTATTTTTCTTGCGTTGCGTTTTTTACATTTTTTTAGCCAGAATACATTCTGTTAGAGTTATATGCACTAGTTTTGAGTTTTAAGCCTCTAAATGTTTTAAAAAAAGAGCAAATGTTCATGGTGGGTTTATGGGTTATAGCTCTGTATTTTATTATTTATTATAATAATCTAAGGGACGTTGAATAAATACTCATATAAAAGACATGAATATTATTAGGCGTATAATAACAAGTTTGCAATTCCAAACGTCTAAACACTATGAAATCGCAACTGCCGGGAGCGGGTTTTCAGACAATTTCTGCCGGTGCCATGATTGGAGGGGCCTCAAGCCTAAACCCTATGCGCAACATAATCTATACTACGTTAGGAATATCAAAGTATAATATTGTAAAACATTAGAGTAAAATACGCTCCCTATTGGAAACCTAGATTTTAAATGCGAAATTTATATTTTTAATGCTAAATTCATGTTGATAACAGAACCAAATCATCTTTCAGCATATTTAAAGGCTTAAAACTCAAAACCAGTGCATATACCTCGAACGGAATGTATTCTGGGTAAAATAAGGGTGTGAAAAAAAAACGCGAAGCAAAAAACAAAAGAAAAATATTAAAATGTGTTTTTTTACAGCGTGCTGAAATTGAACGAAAAGTGAAAACCTCCTCTGTTTCATAATTTATTTTTCAGTACTCGTACGTGACTAAGACAGAACCTTTACATAATATGAAAGGCAATGAAATGTTCTACACGTGGTAATATTTTAAAAACAAAACTAAACATAGTCGACTAACAAAAAAATCCGCAGTTTAGGTCACAGTTGTTCGCGGAGGCATGTTTGGGGATTTTTACAAAGATTGGATCGACGAATAATAAATAGTAGATGGAATGTCGTTTTACTGACTTGCATATATATCACAACAAAAAAATATCGAAACTATCTTTTGAATACTTTGAGGTTGAGAGTGGTTCAAAAACACCGCACACGAAAATCGTCAAATCCCACCATCGGCATTTGCTCTTTTCTAGCATTTTTATACGCTTAAAACTCAACACCAAGGTAAATACTTTTAACGGAATGTATTCTGGCTGAAAAAAGCGTGTGAAAAAACGCAACGCGAAATTTTTTTTTTTTTTATACAGCGTATTGAAGTTGAACGAAAAGTGAAAACCTTCTTGATAAGCCTGCTGAAGGCTCCCGTCGTGAATTCTTATGATCTTTAGAATATTTCCTGGGTTGCCAAAGGGAACCCCGGAAATATTTGACATTTTCAATTACTATTACCAACGTTACTCAAATCTATTTTCAATGGTACAGTATCAATAGTTTTCAATAATCGAGTACCGATAGCACGCAATCGATATTTTTGCGGTAGTCGACCATCGACAGTGTCATCGATAGTTTTTACGGTACTCGGCTCCGGATGTATTGATAGTTTATACATATGAACCGACAGTCAACGAACGATCGCATACTATTGATAGTTTTATAATAGTATACTCTTGACAGTACAGGGTTTCAGCAGATTGTGTTCGCACTCCGATAACGATAGGATGCGGGCGCAAACACAGTTGTATGTTTTCGATGTAGCGCGTATCGCTATCAGAGCTGTAAGAATATCTGCTGGAAAATATACAAATCCCCCTGTTCACAGACTGCACTGCAGGTGAAGTCCCTATATGATATTCATTGGTAACAAAAAGCACATCGAGGGTCTTTACACCGAGGCCCTTAAGCGCCTTATCGGTCCGCCAACGAAACAGCGCCTCGCACGCCATCAAGAATACTTGCACGGCCCTACAAAGAGACGATGGGACCGCCGTAACGATACGATGGATCCTGGGACACGATGGGCACCCCGGCAACGAGCGGACCCACGAGCTGGTGACCGAGGCTTCACGACACCACTCCCGGCACGGGGACCCGACGTGGCTGACACCCTTCCAAAGACCCCGAGGAGCGCTGGAGCCGCCGCCAACGAAGACGGCAGGGCCTGCTTCCTACAATCATGCCTTGGCAAACCTCACTCATGAGGGCACTCACTCGCCCTCACTCACCCTCATCCTCACAGGTCAGGTGAAGGTGAGTGAGTTTCTGAACCAGGAAAATTCATGAGTGAGGGTGAGTGAGGGCCGTGAGGGCTGTGAAGGCCGTGAGTGCGTGAGGGCCGTGAGGGCGGTGAGTGCGTGAGGGGCGTGAGGGGCGTGAGGGCCATGAGTGCGTGAGGGGCTTGAGGGCTGTGAGGGCGTGAGGGTTGTGAGGGCCGTGAGGGCGGTGAGTGCGTGAGGGGCGTGAGGGCTATGAGTGCGTGAGGGGCGTGAGGACTGTGAGGGCGTGAGGGTTGTGAGGGCCGTGAGGGCGGTGAGTGCGTGAGGGGCGTGAGGGCTATGAGTGCGTGAGGGGCGTGAGGGCTGTTAGGGCGTGAGGGGCGAGGGCCGTGAGGGCGGTGAGTGCGTGAGGGGCGTGAGGGCTATGAGTGCGTGAGGGGCGTGAGGGCTGTGAGGGCGTGAGGGTTGTGAGGGTGGTGAGTGCGTGAGGGGCGTGAGGGCTATGATTGCGTGAGGGGCGTGAGGGCGCGAGGGTTAGTGAGGGCCCGTGAGGGCGGTGAGTGCGTGAGGGGCGTGAGGGCTATGAGTGCGTGAGGGGCGTGAGGGCCTGAGTGCGGAGGGGCGGAGGACCGTGAGTGCGTGAGGGGTGTGAGTTCCGTGAGGGCGGTGAGTGCGTGAGAAGCGTGAGGGTGAGTGAAGGGCTGAAGGTGAGTGTGAGTGTGAGTGTGAGGGTGAGTGAGGGGCTGAGGGTGAGTGTAGCTGTGAGGGTGAGGGTGAGTGAGGGGCTGACGTGAGTGTGGCTGTGAGGGTGAGGGTGAGTGAGGGGCTGACGTGAGTGTGGCTGTGAGGGTGAGGGTGAGTGAGGGTGACCTAAAATGCCGACCTCTGAAAGGCTAGGAATCGTGCGCGAAACAACGTGCAACAAAATTCGGAATATAAAGAAAGTAGAACCACACCATTATTAGGGAAGAAAAAAACACCAGAAAACACGGTATTTATTAAATTGAAATCTAAAACAGGGTGTCATTAAAAACATTTTCGATAACTACACAATACAAACCCACGCGTTTCTTTTTTTTATGGAGTTACATTTGTACGTTTAAAAGTATGCGCTATTTTACGTTGGTTCCGGCGAAAACCCAACCTTACTGAAAGATAAGAGCACTCTTCATTTTGATACCTATGACCGGGAACATTCTACGTTAAGATTCATGTCCAACTGTCCAACTAAAACATTTTTTTTTTTTCATTTGGCCATACCATATTTTTTTCACTAGTCCATCAGGCAACGTTGGCGGTCGCCATTGCTCGAACACGAAGCGCATGATTCGATCCGAGTCCTCGCCGAAGGCTGACGTCAGCGCTCGTGACCAATAGGGGCTCAGAGGACGCGAGCGAGCAATGGAGGACAGGCATTGGCGCGGTGTGGAAGGCCCGGTTTCTACTTTCATTTTGGTTCGCACTTTGCGAGGACCCGGCGAAAGCCGCGAGCGCGAGCCCCATACGTTGGTTGTACAAGGCGTCTTCGAGTAACAAAACGGTATATAGTGCTGGATTTTCTACGTCAGCTACGGGAGGCTAGTGCCGAGCACGCAATGGACCCGAGGGTGCTGCGTCCGCCTTCGTCTGCGACTCGCATCCAACCAATCAGAATCGCCGTCTATACAGAGAAAACGACGAGCTTCGGGCGACTGCTTCACTTTTCCCTTCTGTCGACACGCGTGAGGCCTGATCGTTAAGCCTAGCATACTCCTTGCGAGCATCAATCGACACAATTCACTAAAAGAAAAAAGACGGGGGAAAAAAAGAAGAAAATAATTAAATGAAATCGGAATTGTCGGTTTTGGTGTTATTTCAAAAATGTTATTTTGAGGGTGACGAGGCGTTATTTCAAGAATGGAAGCGAACATTTGTTATTTTCTCCCGGAACGTGTTTTATGCCGAGTTTTCTCTATATATATATATATATATATGGGTGGTTTCATTTGAAATCGAACACGCTTGTCGGGGTGGGTCTTTCGATTTTTTTTGAAAAAATATATGTAATTGCCCCATTTCTGGAAAGAACAAAACCGCTTTTCAAAATTTTTTAAAAAAATATTTCGCTTCACAAAAAATTATTGAGTGGAGCAGGGTGAAAATCTGTTTTTTACTCCGTGATTTTTCTACCCAGTTCTGTACGCTGGTATAAATACGGGAAGCATACAAAACTCACAGTAATTTTTCGTGCTCTTGTATGTTATTTCGACTATTTTTTACTTGAAAGGAAAATAATTTTGCATTTTTGTATATTGAGGTAAAAAATGCCAAACATCGTCTCTTTGACAATCCGGTGACATCTTTAGAGCCTTGTAACTCATGAGTTATTATATCTGTCGCTTACCAAATACTATGCTGGTGTAGCCCTATACATGGGCTATCGACGGGCATAAGTTTAGTTTATTTTATTTTCACTGAATTTTTTATATAAAATTTGAAATATCGTCGAAAATGAAATTTACCGATATTTTGAACCCACTTTATTAAAAAAGGCCATTTTTTATTTCGTTCAATTTTTTTATTATTGCTGCCGGTCATGTGAACTTTCAATTGGCTTGATGCGATTTCCCCCTTTTTTTGTTGTATCTTCTCTAGAAGTGATCAAAATCGCTCCCACGTGACAATGCGGTGACAACTTCAGAGCCTTGTAACTCTTGAGTTATTATATTTGTCGCTTACCAAATACTATGCGGGTGTAGCCCTATACATGGAATATCGACGGGCATAAGTTTAGTTTATTTTATTTTCACGGAATGTTTTATATAAAATTTGAAATATCGTCGAAAATGAAATTAACCGATATATTGAACCCACTTTATCAAAAAAGGCCATTTTTTATTTCTTTCAATATTTTTTTATTATTGCTGCCGATGATATGAACTTTCAATTGTATTGACGGGATTTCCCCTTTTTTGTTGTATCTTCTCTAGAAATGATCGAAATCGCTCCCGCTTTCTCAGAACGGCCAAACGCAGTTTCCGTAGGTCGGCTTCGCTGCAAAGACTATACTGCTTATTTGTGTGCTCAAATGCAGCGGGTAAATTCATTTTGATTGAGAACACTCGTGCTTGGCTGCATATTGTATTTTCTTCATTTTTAATGATGGCAACTGACATTCTTTAGTCGGATAGTTAGCGGTGCAGCGGATGTTCCATTATCCGATGTCTAAAGCCAGGGCACAAAGGGCGGAGAAAGCGGAACGAGCTCTTCATGTAGCCAGACCGGGGTCATATATCTGTTTGTGCTATACACAGCTTGTAAGGCACGTACAGCACGCCCGGCCCTTCGCGCTATAGGCCCATCTCCGTTACACCCAGGAAGCATCCGGCACGGGGGCCAATCCATGATGTGTCTTGTCGCGTGCGTTCAAATAACCATGTAATTGCCTGTTCTTTATTGTCAGCGTGTATATAAAAAATATGTAATATCACCTGCCCCTTTTTTAGAAGGAAAGGCAGTTTGCAGAAAAAAGTGAGGAAAACGGACAGAGTTTACATGAACCGAAGACAATTTTTTACAGAACACAAACACCAATTGGCGATAAATAGACACTTTTATTAATTAACGCTAATATATTTAGGATGCACTTGTAAAACAATATGTTGTTGTGCTTTAAATAGTCCAGTTCACGAGCAACGCAATATTGGAACTTTTTGACAACGGCATCGGCTTGCCTCTGCGGAGACGATCGAGCGCGGGGGCGAGCTGAACTTTGTACCGCAGCGGTCGGATGCAGCCGAGAAGTTCAACAGCGTGGTAAGTCGAGACGGAAAGAACGAAAACTGGAGCCAAAGCGAGCGAGCGGTGAACCCGAGACGGTGGCCCTTCTGTTTGAACGAGTGCGTGCAGCTAAAAATAAAAGTGTTGGATTTTGTTCAAGACTGATCGATATCTCTGATGCCAAGAAGCAACGATTCCCACATGCACAGAAGGCAGCGAAAGCAGTCACACAGTGTCTCTGTAGACTTTTAGTTTCTCCACTTTGTCGCACCGAGCTTAATGCAAAGATTGTACAGCCTTCTGGAATACGGAAAAGCGATTTGACGATTTTATTTTAATTGGCTACGGTAGATTTGCTTTGGCTAGGCACACATTGCTTTGGTTTGGGAATAAAGGTAATGGAACATCCGCTGCACCGCTAACGATCGGACTAAGGAATTTCAGTTGCCATCATTAAAAATTAAGAAAAAAACAGTATGTAGCCAAGCACGAGTGTTCTCAATCAAAATGAATTTACCCGCTGCATTTGAACACACAATTAAGCAGTATAGTCTTTGCAGCGAAGCCGACCTGCGGAAACTGCGTTTGGCCGTTCTGAGAAAGTGGGAGCGATTTCGATCACTTCTAGAAAAGATACAACAAAAAAGGGGGAAATCCCATCGAGCCAATTGAAAGCTCAAATGATCGGCAGCAATAATAAAAAAGATTGAACGAAATAAAAAATGGCCTTTTTCGATAAAGTGGGTTCAAAATATCGGTTAATTTCGATTTTCGACGATATTTCAAATTTTATATAAAAAATTCCGTGAAAATAAAATAAAGTAAACTTATGCCCGTCGATATTCCATGTATAGGGCTACACCCGCACAGTATTTGGTAAGCGACAAATATAATAACTCATGAGTTACAAGGCTCTGAAGTTGTCACCGCATTGTCACGTGGGAGCGATTTCAACCCCTTCTAGAGAAGATACAACAAAAAAAGGGGAAATCGCATCAAGCCAATTGAAAGTTCATATGATCGGCAGCAATAATAAAAAAATTGAACGAAATAAAAAATGGCCTTTTTTAATAAAGTGGGTTCAAAATATCGGTAAATTTCATTTTCGACGATATTTCAAATTTTATATAAAAAATTCAGTGAAAATAAAATAAACTAAACTTATGCCCGTCGATAGCCCATGTATAGGGCTACACCCGCATAGTATTTGGTGAGCGACAAATATAATAACTCATGAGTTACAAGGCTCTGAAGATCTCACCGGATTGTCAAAGAGACGATGTTTGGCATTTTTTACCTCAATAAACAAAAATACAAAATTATTTTCCTTTCAACTAAAAAATAGTCGAAATAACATACAAGAGCACGAAAAATTACTGTGAGTTTTGTATGCTTCCCGTATTTATACCAGCGTACAGAACTGGGTAGAAAAATCACGGAGAAAAAAACAGATTTTCACCCTGCTCCACTCAATAATTTTTTGTGAAGCGAAATATTTTTTTAAAAAAATTTTGAAAAGCGGTTTTGTTCTTTCCAGAAATGGGGCAATTACATATATTTTTTCAAAAAAAATCGAAAGACCCACCCCGACAAGCGTGTTCGATTTCAAATGAAACCACCCATATATATATATATATATATATATATATATATATATATATATATATATATATATATATATAACGAACAAGCATTGCAACAAGCGTAATAGTGAGCGTCATGAACAAGTGACACGGTGGGAACGTTACAGACGTTAAAGGCTACCTCGGTCAATATTTTCGAAGTATGGGATTACGACTGTTTTGAGCTCAGTCGGTGACCGTGAATTACGAGGTATAATTCCTTTTCTCCCTCGATATTGCGTGCAGTTTTATAAATATCGCGGCTCAGAGCTTCGTTTTGGGCATCTACGGCGAAACCGAAACTATCTGGAAGAGAGGACGGCAACACTGGTATCAGCTATAGGGCCGCGACGTGACGTCACGCTGATGCTGCGGTGCGCGTCGCCCAGTGTTGCTTGACAAAATAACAAACTCGCTTGCCAGCTTCTAAAGGGCAGCTGGTCGCATCTTCAAAATCGGGTTTAGTGGAGTACGCGGCTTCACTTTGGCGTACTATTTCGGCTCTGATCATATTTCGTGCAACTAAAGCGATACCAGTCATTTATTTTGGTTTCGCTTTCGACCGAAGTTGCCCTTAAAAGTTATATATAGCTTTTAGCTCTCCTTGACAAAATTTTATGACGTAGTCGTGGGCGGCTGGACGTTCACGCAGTCACGGGAATAACCCCTCGCTGAGGATCGTCGAAATGCGGCTCGTGGACTGGGCACACTGGGCGCGCCTTTCACTCGAGCCCGTACACGCAGCACGGTTTACTTACGTTCCTTTATGTTACAAGAGCTTACGTCGGCTCACGACCGCAAGTGAACGGGTGCATCGCATGAAGCGTGGCAAGCAATTCAAGCAGTCTATAGCTTGACACGCGACATATGAGGCATGAATATCTCGGTGACTCGCCGCTGTCTTATCGTAACAGTACAGTGTTCTAGTAACGGGAAACAAACGCTCTCAAGTGAATGGACCTTTACTATCGGTACAATGATTTAAAGCTGAACTCAATGGGACGAATATGCTGCGAAAAATCGACGAATTTAGCCCGGCGGCTTTTGCTCCGCTCGTGGAATCCGCACAGTGGCTGCTACGCCACGCGCAAAGCGAACGTGCCGTCGGGCGACGTTGGTCAGTTATTCGTCGCATAATTCGTTTCATGGAGTTCAGCCTTTAGGGTACACTCGAGGGGTTCGTGCCAAATCATTTCGGTGATAGGAACAAATGAACTTCAGTGAAGTTCAGAGCGCAGCATTCGCTTTGTGCATTGCCAGCCTCCACCTGTGGCTATGAGCTAAACCGCGCTCCTGGCTTTGAGACATGCATTTCTAGCGCGAGCGTTCGTTCTCCGAAAGAACGCTTCAAAAGAGCGACCTCGAGCTCCCTTGCTTGTGGTATTCGCTGCCGTGCGGAGTAGCGAGACGGGGGAGAAAGGAAAACGATAGAATGCCCAGTCTGCGTAGGCGATCAACAGCAGAGATTTGTTATGGGCAGTATTTAGAGAGAAACCTCGCACGGCTCTGGCGCGTGACACTGCGTGTCAGAAAGCAGGTCAGGGAAGAAAGGCCCGTCCCCATGACGACCGGCGGGCAACACGTCCAACCCGGAGTCGGTCGCGGCGCGGAGCGCCCAAGTCGGCGCCCGTGGACGGAAGTGCGCAACGGAAGTCGGAAATGGGTTATTAAAAGCGGCACTTCCTGTCCGCGATAGCGGAGCAATGTCCGTAACCGGGGCGACCAGGCGCAAATCGAGGAAGAACGGTCAGGCTCCCAGCAATGCCTTGTGAGTTTAGTGCGAATCAAACGGCGGACGCGTGCGTGATAGAGGCGAACGGGGTCTGGATTCCTAAGGTCAGGGGTCTCAAACACACGGCCCGCAACTCGCTGGGACGAGGCCCCCAAGCATCGAGCGCCTGCAAACCCCCATTCCAAGGTCTCGAGCGATATATGCGTCATAAATAACGGTAACACGACGTAATTTATTTACGCTTCAACCGTAGCTCTGCACTTATAACGTTTACAGATATTTTTCTCTATTCTGTTTTCTTTGAACTCAGTAGTGTTTTGCCTTATATTTTTGCTTTAATTTCACTACTACGCTGCAAGCGCGAGCTCTTTGAGACGCACCTCGACTGCACCAACTCTTGCTCAGTAGCAACTTCAAAAGATAGAGCTATGAGCTTGGGTTTCTAGGAGTCGAAATATTCAATTAAAACATGAAAATTGTCTTACAATGCTGATATAAAAATTTTCAGGCAAGCAGAAAACGTCGTATTACGCTTTTTCTTTTCAAGAAATGTTGCACTTGATCAATTCCGAGAAAATTGGGCGTCACGGCAAAGAGTGCTCTTGCTTTTTGATCCATTAAAAAATCCAAGCAAGTTAGCGGTGCGGTGTAATTTAAAATTTTGTCATCACATTAGGGATGGGCGTGAAGAAGTTACATTAGGAAATCAACGCTAGAGGCCCGTTCATACGCTTGTCACTTCTTAAAACGGAGTGCCTTGAAACCTCTTAAAATCTCTTACGACGAGAGGACACACAGGCACCACCTATCGGGAAGCAGTGGAACACTTGGCGGTCTCGTATATTTTCAATTTCTTTCGCACATCATTCTTTTCTTTCTTGGCTCGTAAAACGTTTTTCGATGCTATAAACAAAGATTTCTCATAGTAGTACGAATATCTGACCTCGAAAATACCGCCAAACCCTCGCTCTTGTGAAATACACTTACAGTGTAAGCGAATAAATGGCGCCAGCGTGTTCTCTCGTTGCAAGAGATATTAAGTGGTTTCAAGGCGCTCGGTTCTAAGGAGTCACAAGTGTGTGAACGGGCCTTATGGATTCAAGTTTACGCAAAGCAGAGAGCACGATGTCCCTTCTCTAGCAAATCTCAAATGTGCCACTGAGAGACTCAGTTACTTTGCAAAATAAAAACCATTGCTGCGTTTTTTTTTTTTTTGCTTATTTTTTCTAAAATATAATTTCCCCTTGACACGTATTTCAGTCCTCGGTGTCAAATATCAATTGGGACTTTGTCTGTAATGAAAGCGATCCAGGCACATCTTAGTCTTCTTCTGAGCAAGCTTATATCTTTATACGACCACGCCTTCCTGCTAAGAAACTTGGGGGAAAAAAACATACAAAACCGAGGAAGCCTCTGGTGACTCCTACGCTACATAAAAAAAAAAGATGTAGACTCGTAATACGATAAATTTATCCAAATAAAAGAAAAAGATATAATTGATTATTTAAAATAATAAGCTGGATACAATCTCAACTAGCACCAAAAAAAAAGGCCCGAAGTGGATATTATATAAATAAATTGATGAGCATTCTAGATCACCCCAAAAAAATCCGGAGCACTGTAGGAATTTTGATTTCCAGGCCTAGTGATCCGCCTCCAACTGAACCGAAAATGACGGCAAAAGCTACGGAGGAAAACAGCTCTCGGAGATGCTTAATATTAATTTTCTAATATCAAGTGCATCAATCCTAGCCTCCTCGAACCGATCCAGCTAATGTCATCTCCATATGTCATAACTTAACTGGCTCAATTTTCTTTGTCCCACGGATGAGGAACACAGAAGTAATTTGATTGCTTGACTCAAAAGCAGCACTACCCCAGGTGAAGAGGGCCTCAAAGCTGAACATAATTAAAGCCATTTCCAGTCTTATATCGACTCCGTTAACACAGATATGCAACATGTCGTTGTTAACTGGTCGCTTTCAAGACCAAATTAAAGTAGCACGCGTTTCCGTTGTATACACAAGAGTGGTGCGTGGAATGACCTCCATAATTACCAGACCAATCTCTGTACTTCCTGTTCTTTCGAATATCTGAGAAGAAATATTGAACAATCGCTTGATTGGCTTTTTCACAAAACACTGCAAAATCTCTGACCAGCAGTATTGGTTTTAAAAGAATAAATCCAAGCTAATGGCAATCAATCGTAAACGCTAAAGATAAAACTAAAACCCATATAGAAACTAAAGAGTTTACGATCGGAATATTTCTCGAGTTTCAAAAAGCCTTTGATATAAATAAGCACCATGTACTATTAACATAGCTAGACATGTATGCTGCTGGGACATAGCGCTATAATTAATGAGTAGTTCTTGAGTTCTCGATCACAGTTCACAATTTATAAAGGAGTATAATCAGATATCCATCGAACAACGTATGGGGTCTCACAAGGAAGGATTTTAAGACCATCACTGTTTCGTGTACATATTTATGAGATATGGTAGTTAATATTTCGCTCTGTGCAGAACTAGTATTTTTCACGAACTCGAACGTTTTGTTGTTGTTGCTTTTTCTTCACAGTAATTAACTTCCAATATCTTGAAAGTATGTCTAATGATTGGTGAAATAGTTGTTGCTGTGACTAGTTGCAAACCAGCCTGAATTGGATATTAAAAAAAAAACTAAATATATTTAAGTTAGGGCCAACAAACAAAGTGTTTAACTAGGACGTTAACATAAACTTCAATTCCTCCAAACAGAAGAAAGTTGAATCTAAGGTTCTTGGGTGTCTGGTTTCATGAACACCTGTACTTGACAGCTTGTATGTGTTGAAGCAATCTTTAACGCTCCAGATCAATTGGCATAACACGTAAATTGAGATTTTTACTAGGAACATGGCCGAAGTGACAATTATATTACGCACTCGTTCAATCTCATTTAGATTCCTGCTAATTGGTTTGGAGAACAGCAACGAGAAGCAACCTTGAAAAACTACTTGCGCTCCAGAAGAAAATCGATTCGATCCATAGAGTGTCTTGGTTATAATGACCACACATCTGCTTATTTTAAGAAACATAGCTTGCTTACTATACAGCAGTTAATAATCCTAAAGCTTACAAATGTCATCCTTCATTACCTTAAAACTGACACGGGGTCATTTCTCACCTAATTTCGTTTAAGAGATACTCACTACAAATTAAAGAGATTGTCCGGTAAAATTGTGCATTTCAGAAAAAAAAACTAAATTCTATTGTCATTGCTTTTAGAAATATCTTCTGCACAAATCGAATTCTTCAATTCTCCTTCGCACAAGTAATTACATCTTAAACGGAGCCCAACTGCTCGGATTGTTCCCGCAAAACACGGCGTTTCCCTTGGTTACAGCGGAAGCTCTGACGTAACATGATGCAAAATGAGCCACGACAGCTCTTGACTGCTGTCTCAGTAGGACGAGGCGCTTTCTCAGCTCCTCGTCCTGTCTGCTTCTCTCCTCGTGTCCTCGTTGTTTTGGCGCCTAACTCACAAGCATGTACAACTAACTAGCCCAACTCGCCGTTCTAATTCAGTAAAACAAGGCTGTTCTGAGAGAGACAAGATTTACGGTATTGAGAGAAGCTCACTTCTTCGACGATGATTTTTGTACGCACCATCATTAACCATGTTCATCGAAACCTGGAATGAGCCAAGGCCCGCAGCTCCGACGTTACCACGCCTAATGTGAGGTTGGCCTCCTCGGAGACGTCGAAAATTCGGCACCACGGCCTCGCTATGGCACGAGCCTCATGGAAGGCATAAGCGCGAAGGGGAGTGCATGCAGCTACGCGAGGAGTTTCCGGCATTCATCCGCCTGGAAAACACCGGAGGGGAAAGGGGGCGCGTGTCTGCTTTGCCCCAAGGGAAGACGCACGAATCGTTTATTTCGCGTATTTTTCGAGGGAAGGACACTGTTACACAAATTCTCGCAATTCATCGGTCACTCGTAACGGAACTTACATTTAGGTGACTTTAATCGAACAATTTTCCCCCGAAATCTGATTAAGATACGCGAAGAGTGAGACCATCCCAGTGAGCGACCCGAGAGAACTAAATACCCACGTCTCGCGGCTTTGGTGGCAGGGACTATACTCAATTTCACCTCCACCAAACGCGAAAAGTCAGCTTTTTTCGCGGAGCAATACTTATTTTTTTCTTTATGTGAAGGATTAAGGTATACGTCGTGGGTGAATTTTAGATTAGATGTATGTTACCTCACCAAGACGTACACGTTTCAAATGCCAAAAGCATCGCTTCATCCCCCGACAACCAAATATTCTAAGAACTACTTCGCGCGGCGTATTAACAATGCTCAAAACTAACGTTTTTCTTTTTTCTTTTTTTATAGGTGAAAACGAGTATTGCGTGGGGGAAACACCACGGCCTATAAAAAGCGCAGCCAGAAATCGAGGGAGTACAGGCACCGACCCCAGACCGACGTGGCGAGTGTGTTTGACGTCCGGACGCTGGGTAAACTTGGGACCGACACGTAACCCCGCGCTAATGGCGCGGAAGGAGGCGGCGCTTCACATTGTTGCCAGACGTCCTTTCCATTCGTACAGGACACAGAGTCGCTTTCGCCCAAAAGGGGCTCCAGTGGCGACGCACCCGGATCAAGGCGGCTCCATCGTTGCCGTATCACTTCGACAGCGTGCCGCTTCATCGAAACATACAAACTGTTTGCCAAAAACATAAAACAAAAACAAAACAAAAAGACCGTGCTTTTTTTTTTTACGACAAAATTAAATTTTGCATCGCCGAACGCTCGGTTTCCGCCCGAGAGGTTGGGACGATGTACCAGACGAAGTACCTTAGAGATACCGGAATAAGAAAATGTGGAGATTTTCCGACATTCTTAATCATGAACGGGCGGCCACCTGAGCTCCTCCGCGAATCAGTGAAGCGGGTGCCCGAAAATGCGAAAACGGTCCCGCGCGGATTTTTCGTCTCTTATTGTCCGCATTTTCGTACTGCCAGCCGTAGTTTTAGCGCACTGCCGCGTTTTCCACGTGCTCAGTGTTCCTAGAAATGACTCATGTGATGGTTTTCGATGACACTGAACAAGTTATTATTTGGAACCACGTTTATTATCACTAACTAAAACGTTAATTTACAAGTTTCAGTTAATTATCCGGCTTATCGCAACGATTATCCCCTGTTAAGTAATGCTGGATTTCTTTTGCAATAAGTAAGATTTGTTTTAGAAAAGCTCATCTTCTATAGTTGCGTCGGCATTGTTCTCTTGTCTGCTGAGGTTTGTGTCGGCATCCTTGGCCGCTTGCTCGCACACCCGCGGCAGAGGGTACGCTCGCGGGAGAGCATGAACGGGGAGTCGTCTCCCCACGCGCGGGGGGCTTCGAGCAGCCGCGGGGCTCGGTGGAGCAGAGTCGGAGCCCGGTCGTTGACAAACGGATTGGGTTTCAGTTTGGGCCACCGGAACACCCGTGTAGTGGGCTTCTGTCCGCACTTGTGGCTTTTAAGCGGGTGTGCTTGTGTCCGGTGTATTTCACCATTTAGTGTAGAAACTTCGCTTTTAATCGCCGCAATAGCTTAAGGGCAACTCCGCTTCATTTTTGATATTTAGAAAACTATGCAGCCCTCTTCAGTATCATATAGGAAGACCCCATGTCAAATATTACGATCTAATTCCGTCTATATATTTAATAAACTGGCCAGCAAACTTTCAAACGAGCCAAGTCGCCGAAATCTGCCAACTCTAGCGTGCGACGTGAGGCGCAATCGTCAGCGCAGTCAATGCGACGGGGTTGAGCGGCCAACGTTGAACCACTACGCCAAAGGCATGACTACGTCATTCTCACGTTTTGGTTGTTTTTACTTCTCGGAGCGAAATTGAACGATGACGTCATGAGTTTCTCCTCCCGGTGTTGGCTCTACGGCGTCCACGTGATCACCGTAACGCGGATGCGCTAGTTTGCGCTGCCCTGCGCGTTTATCGCATGTCCGGTTTCTCCGCTCCCCCTCTCCTCTTTCGTGTTCTCCCCTTCCCCTCTCCCCCGGGCCATCACCATCCTCGCCATGCGAAGCGACCTACCCGCGTCGCGTGTCCTGTACCTCGCGCCTACGAACGTCACAAGACCACGTGGTTCGACGTGACGTGGCCATGACTCTGAGGACACGAGACCAATGTTGCCTGACGCAACCGAAGTTTCGGTTTCGGTATCGGCTGATGTTTAAATTAAGATTACACAAATAATATTCAACATTTCGCGAATCCGAAGACGTAGAGCTGTTGAGTAGTACTTTGTGAAATGGAATCACATGTAAGCCTAAATTTTTCGGAATTGAGCGGAGTTGCCCTTAACTGGGTGGCGCCAACCAGGCGGCGAGGGAAGCATGTAGTGACTCTACAAGGAATTTGGTTTTGACCGTTGAGGTGTCGGAGGGGATCACATTGACAGCTCGCTGATCATTGCGCAAGCAGTTTGCCCACGTGACAATGGGCAAATTTGAAGTGATTGGTCCGTTTCTGGAGGGAAAGGAGGCCCCTACGAGTCTAGAAAAAGGGTGCAGAGAGAATTCTCGGGGGATTCGGCTTTTGAGATCAGGGGGATTCGGCTCTTGAGACTGGGGGCTAAGGTATGTTGTTTTTTTTTTCGGGAGTTTTGTATTGTAACTTATTGTTTACTTGTTGACGTCTTGTTTTGAAAAAAAAAAAAAAAACATGGCCACACTGGCCACTATAAACCAACCAACGTCGTAATGTGTCCAACGGGATCAAACAACTTTTAGTTTTTTTTTTTTTTCTTATTCGACTTTTCAGGGGACTTCCATCGGGCGAACACCATCATGGGTCGTCACCCAGACTTGTACGTAATCCGTTACAAGTAACGGAATTACTTGTAATCCCTTACATTTATCGGTAATTTAGTAACGGAATAATTACATATTTTCTAGAGTAATTTTAAAGTAATTCCCTTACATTTTTTACGTAACGGATTCCTTGTAATCCGTTACATTTTTTTCCGAACCAGCCCCCCCCCCCCCCCTTTCTAAAGAGAAGGTCGTTTTCATTTTGGTAAAGTTGAGCGCAGTGACACTCCAAAGGGAGGCTTGGCACTTTTCAGTTCCGCAAAGCCTTTTTTTTTTGCAACACCAAGCCCCTGAATCTTTTTTTTTTTTAGACCCTAACAACCAATGTCAAAAAATCCGAATAAACATTTCTACAAAAAAAAAAGAAAAAAAAAGGGGTGGGGGAAGTTATATCCGCTTTTTTTAGTGTCTGTTTTTTCTTTGCGATCGAAGGCGGGGAGAGGAAGACACCAAGTGATTGTATGCCTCTTTGAGAAGCTCAAGGCGGTAAGTGCACAGACAAGAATTAACAATGTCCTTCTCGGTTATAGTAACTACGACCATTTTCATAATGTCACAACACGAGACAACGCTCCGTCTACCCTAAAATCCGCTAAAAGAGATGTTATAATATGTGAAGGTGTTATTGCCACAAGCATCCTCGTTGGTCGATGCACACTTATCATCTTCTCTTAGAAAACAGGATGTATTTTTTCTGCTTCTTTCACCTTATTTGACCCTGTTTTAAAAGCTACTTACTTTTTTTTGTAGTCCAACTTCTAGGGTTGGCCCACTTTATTTGTGAATTTCAGCCAGGTTATGTGGATCTCAGTTATCCTTTTTGTGAGTCAGCTTTTTGCGAGCACTTCGAATATGGTAATAGTCTCTTTTTTTCTTCTTCCTGTTTTTACCCTAGCAGGACGCATCTTATCTCAAGCAGATATTTTTACAAATAAAACATAATGGTGGCTGACTTAGACTTAAGATTCTGGGCTTGAGGAAAGAGTGAAACTCATGAGTGGGGCCATAGCGTCGCTTAGTTCTCTGCCTTTCGCTGCCCGTAGCATGCAGCGGACATCTATCTCTGGAGAATACCGGAGTAAACTGCAGTCGGTCCGTGCTCCGTGCGTTTTTGAACGGCACCAAGAAAGGTACACATGGAAAACGTGCGTTTACATTTCCTTGTTTTAACAAAAACGTTCCAATTAATTGTTGTTATAAGTGTCCTGTTTTTTTTTTTCTCGATTACTTATATTTAAATATTGGAAACTTTTTCTTATTCACCAACGTCTCAACCGAGGCTCGACCTGTTCAGAACCAAAGGAAGAAGAATATCGAGCCAAACCTTATTTATTATTTAATTATCAGCTTCCTGTTACCAACTTTACTAAAACTCTCAAATAGCAGGCAACGGCTGCAACGACGAAGCTTTGCTCTATCTTCGAGCTAAATAGTACTTCCGTTGCTTAGCTGAAAAAGCTCAATGCAGAGCATGAAGCATTCGTGAGGCACAATATGGCACTCCCATCCAGTGCCTCAGTTCAAAGGGTGTTCAGCGTAGCAGTGAACATATTGAGTACGAAATAACGCAAAATGTCTGACGAGACTTTCGAGAGTCAGCTGTTGCTTAAAGTACTCAAGGTCAATAAATGGAACAGGTGGCAGCATTAAGAACTTGAATAACCCTCTTCACTTTGTTTCTTAATTGAGGAAAATATTGTTGAAAGTAACGCCACGAAAGTAACGGATTACTTTTGGGGGTAACGGTCGCTTACTTTCATGGGAGAGTAATTGTAATTGTAATAAATTACAATTTAGCCTCGAGTAATTGTAATTGTAATTCCTTACTATTTTTCAGTAACGTGTACAAGTCTGTCGTCACCACCCTGACCGGCCCCCTCCTACGGAAAGATGACTCCCTATAATATGTCCCACTGGCCGAATAACGCACCTACATAGACCGCACTATTATAGCTTTCAGGGGTTTTTATTTTTTGTTGTCATTTTTAAGAAATGTGCAAAATTAAAAAAAACATCTTGATAGCAAACACGCGTCTTTTTCGGTCAGCGTAAGATTTATCATTTATAAGATGCTCGCTTTGCAGATAAAGAACCTGTCAAAGTTAATTTTAGTTGGTGAACACAAGCCCTGAGAGAATAGTTTTAATTTATTTTAGAAGCAAACTATTTTTTTGGTAATATACAATAATATTTACGAATAAGCACCAGCAAGCACAGGGTACAAGCGTGCTACGCAGTAAATACACAGCCGCGTGACACTCGAAATGACAGCCACTTCGAGGTCGGAACGAGATTTCCGAAAGCTCCTCTCGGACGCTTTTATCACAATGATGTCATTCCTATGATCTAATAAAGCATGGAATACATGACCGGTGAAAGTGGGCGCCGTGCGACTCTCCGCTCTGCACGTTGTGGGAAAGGCTGAACAGGCTTTAAATATGACGGAATGAACGTATATTTAGAGTTTGGTATATTAGCATTACACGAAATCAGACAGAAAGACGAATCTGGTGCAGGACAATTTCATTTGTGCTATAGCCGGATAGTTTTTAGTCGACAGTCGGCTTGTTGTCGAGAAGCTCGTTTTCGAACTCGCCACGGCATAGCTAGCCCTAAAGAACACGTGCCGCAAATCGCGGTTTTGGTCGCTTTCAAGTCGGCTGAAATGCGATTTCTCTGCCCGTGAAGTGAGTCACCGCCTGCAGCTGAGTGAATACCTCCTTTACAGTGAATAACTCTAGACGACCATTGTTGCCGCACAGGTACGAACAGCGCGGAAACAAAAAACATAATACTACCATAGAAAAACTGGCGTCCACCGCAATATTCCAGGACGTGCATTGAGAGGAAGCGAAGAATGGCTGCTAGGAACCGCAGTTGAGCGGGTTATTTTATCGGCTGTCGCAAATAATTACGGCATGAACGTTTAACTTTTACTATAGTCCGTTGCAACCTTAAGAACGAAGGGCGAGGGTAGGACGGGCCGGAAAGGAGGAAGCAGACGGGACGCTAAGAGAGAAGGAGGTTTCCCCTCTCTTCTCCAGCGTTCTGTCTGCTTCCTCCTCCAAGGCCCGTCTTACCCTCGCCCTTCGTGCTTAGGTTGCAACGGACTATAAAGGGTCATCCCCTTAGGCCGTTGCAAATACCTTCCGAGGAATAGCATTACTTAGAGCAAATGAACATATTGGGAACATCGTGTATTGCTTAAGTGACCACCGAGAAAATCCGTACCTTCAAGACGACAAGTATAAAAGGCGGAAGCGCAGTTCTAGAAAAGAGTTAGGATGTTGCGTGCGGTCATACTGATGTTTTCATGTGCTGTGTATGTGTATGCGCTTGTTGTATATGTTTAGCCGATGCTTGTGGTATGCGTAATGTATGTGCATGGGGGTACGATAAGGATGCCCGATGCGTATAGCGGTGGCGCGAGCAAGCAAACTATTTCCGTGGCCTACGAATTTGGCGGTACTTAGCGCCACCTAGCCCATAGTAAAGTAACTGCTCAGGAAGGTAGGGCGAGACAAAGGAAGGTTGGGGAGGATGAAGCAGACAGAAGCTGGAGAGGGAGAGGAGGAAACCACCTCCTCTGTCCAGCATTCCATCTGGTTCCTCCTCCCCGGCCTTCCTTTCTCTCCTGCCTTCTTGAGTTGCAACGGACAATAGACGCTTTCTGTTTCTTGTCGTTCTCAGTCATGTAGGTTCCGTATCTGGTATGCGGGACGAAAAAATAAAGCATTTCAACCTGGAATATGGAGAGAAAATATATCTTCGGCAAAACAAGAATGTGTGACAATTACACATTTTTCGTAAACACCTTACAGCGGTGTGGAGAGATCAAAATGATGTTTGACCGCATACCAGAAGTGACGACATTCAAGATGGCTGCGCCCTTGTGCAGAAAAGGTGTATAGCTACTTGCAATCACTCTGCTTCACCCTACCCTCGGGTGTCGAGCACCTTAACCTTCTCTCACGCTTTGCGATACGTATTTTCTGGTTACCGTGTGACAACGAGCCAGTATAGCTGCTTCGAATTAGCTCTTTTGAGAGCGGCTTTTGAATTCGCGAATAGTTCGCCCCTCTCCCGTGACGTGCGGTGCCATCGAAGGGATTGAGGCTTGAGAAATAGCAAAGGTAAGACACTAAAGTGTGCGAAGTAACTGGGTATCGGTTGTCTCCGTTTAACATAAGACTGGGTGACTGCGTTCGAAACGCAAGTTTCCTTTCCTGCGCGGGAAGCTGTCTTCGGCAATAAACACAGCTCGTGAAAAGGTCGTGTAATGTTTTATTTGCTGTTCCTCTGGCCCCGATATCAGTGACTCGTTTGGATGGGTGCAGTTTCCTTGTCAAGCCTTACTGAGCAGGATTGTTAGATTCGGGGTCGCCATAATGAGATTCATACGAGGGAGAAACTTTGCGCCCTGCATTCAGGGGCAAAATTTTCTTCCTTTCTGGAGGAACAGAGGTCATAAGATATCGTGCTCCTTAATGGAGGAATATATCGACCCCAACTTTTTAAGAGTGTGGGGGGATCCTGGTATGAGTCTAGCCAGTTTGTTGGCATGAATGTTGCCAGCGCTTCTGGTCGTGTAGCCACTGCTGAATGGTACACATTGAAAAGCCCAGTATAGCGGGCGTACCGCGCTGGCCAAATTACCCCTCTTCAGCGCAGACACGAGACAGAATTTCAAAGCACTTCATACACCTGGATAAAAAAAAGTGATTTTTGTCTACTCCGACAAAACACGAACCAGCATAAAAATAGAAATCATGCGCAACATTCAGAGGCACAAGCTACACAAGGCTGCGCTTCATGCTGCAGATATACAAAAGTCTAAATCTGAAATTCACCCAATGCTGGGTACAACACAGACAGAAATCACTTGCCAGATTCGTCAATTGCTGGCAGATACTATATGAGTTCGTTCCACAGCAATATGAAAAAAAAAACAAACCATACATGTAACATCCCAAAGTAAATGCAAAAAAAAATAGGGGACTTTAAATAACGTTTTAGAGATTGCGAAACGAACAGAAAAAATACTAAACATTTGAAGCACAAGAACTCCCATAGATATTTACGAACTCTTCCAAAGATAAAAACGAGCGAGCGGAGGCGTTTCATCCAATAAAGTGTCTCACTCGAGATCTACGTTCGTGTGTAAAAGACAAGCATTCATAATAAAAACAGAAAAAACCTCCAGTGAAAACAGAACTTCGCATTTATCGACGTATAAAATGGTGGAAAAAAATGTAGACGCGGTGGAGTCTCCGAATTTCAGTAAATAATTCGTCGGCATGCTTCGCGTTCCGACAAGGGAAGGCATACGTGAAAAAGCGAAGCACACTTTCCCCAGCGTTCTTGACGGTCTACATCCTAAGCGACGGAGCGCGTACGAATAATTTCTCTAAACACGTATTCACACTTTGGAAGTTAGGCTCGAACGCAAGTCATCTTAGGCCTACGCGAGAAAAACAAAAAAGACAAAGAAGAGCGTCCCCAAAGCCAACAGCAGTAGCCAGGCTTTTAAAACGTTGTTGATGTTTCCTCATTTTTTCCCCCGTTATTACTACTTCACATACTGGCGCAAAACACTCCACGGTAAGAGCACAATAGACGTAGATAACTCCGCGATAGTTGAAGCCTCTCGGGACCCTCACTGCACTGCGCAAACTCGATAGACTGTTCAGACTGGATCCTACGAGGCGTGAAGTCAGTCGCCTTTCCCGAGATATCATCATCCTTGACACCCTGCCGGGGCCAGACAGGGGATGTCTTGCCTTGGGCGGGCAAGAAGGATACATTGCAGGAAAGATAACACGCCACAGACGCCCTCTGGAGCAGGAATAAATCGCCATTATCCGTCGATGGAAGAAGCTTGCCTCTCGCCAGCGAGCCGCCAGACGGGTCAACGCAATCTAAAAAGCTAACGACCCAAAAAAAGTATCGAGAAAGGCAGCGATGGGCGCGGTTGGAGGGTCGAAAGCGCCCGCATGAGTGAACTTGGAGCGGGGATCAACACGCTCCCGCGTCACAGCCCTAGCGTCCGGGGATCCTCTCGATAGACGGCGGGAGTTCAGGGGATACGCGAAGGGCGATAATCCGTCGCTCAAGCCCCCTTCTTCCCACGAACTGAGACCCCGCGCTCTCTCTCTCAACCCGCCGCTGTCGCCAGATGGCAACATCGAGATGGACAGCCTGGTCGAAAGAGCCGCGTGTGGTGGCGGAGCTGGAGGAAAGAGCAGCATGTGCAACGAAAGCAAACGGTACGACCCGTTCGAATTTAGCGGAAGGGTCGAGGCGGTGGTCAGGCTGCTGGGACAGTGAGCGAGAAGGCCGACTGCCGATTAGCGTCGAGATGTTTTGGACTTTTTCACGCGATTCGCCCGAGTCAGCGTCACCTCGCGTCAGTGGCACGGCGCTCCGTGCCGATATCTGTCCGGACGAGATCTGGGCGTCGGCACGAGCGTCCCACTGTTGCGATTGGGTAACCTCCTTTGACGCGTCGACACTGACGCGGGCGAAGCGCGTGAAAAAGGACGAACCATGTGGTTAGGAGTTTATGGTCCCGCTCCGCGACATCACGACCATAATTTACCTCGCCGTGACGCATGGTTATTATCAGTTTGCAAACGACAACTTCAATGGTTTGCGTAGAACGCGCGGAGGAAACTTCGAGTGATTCCATTCTTAAACCAGCAGCGTCGAAGTAGACAGTCTGACGTTGCTGCTATTTCAATGGATGAAAGCATAATTAATACCCCTTAAGAGGTCATAAAGAGCGTTTGTCCAATCGCGGAAAATAGAGTGCCTCGATGTTTTTCCCACTGGCTGTGCCTCGCACCTTGCTATATCTATAGTGGCGACCAGGGTGTAAGATAGACAGGTGGGGAAACGAGAGCCAAATGAGCGACCGGATTGTGGCCCCCTCGGTTTTCTCTTTTTCTGTGGCGCCATCTATGTGGCGCACCGCGAACTCTCACTCCGGGTGGGCGACCGGCGGCGACCGGCTAAACTGACGGAGATGGTTTCTCGCGGATCTTCAATGAAGGACTGTCGTGGTCTCGGTTTATTTTGCGCACTCTCCCCTAGAGTTCCATACAAATACGATTCCGATTTTTTCCTCTCGCCGCAGCACCATCTGTCGCAAATCGGAGGTACCCGCAAGCAGACGAGTACACAATCCGGTCACGGCGCTGCGATAGGCTTCTATGGGCCGTTTCCCCACCTGTCTATTTTACACCCTGGTGGCGACATACTTTGGAAGGGTAAGTGTCATCTCTTCCTGAACGCGGCTACCAATTTGCTTCCTGACCTGCGCCGAAAACAAACGCCTACTTGACGGAACGCGTGACGTTGTGTGTTCTAAAAGTTACTCCGCGACATCTCACGAGTGGCAATTCTCAATACCCGCGTAAACAGCTACCATAAACGGCTGCATGGAGTGAAAGGAAAAACGGCGGCTCCGCTAGCGGACGACATATTCTGGGAGGGCCGCCAGCATAGAAACATTGAGGTACTCTAACGGAAAACCGTTCAAAGCGACGCTTCTGGAAGTCGCCACTCTACGAGTGACTGCGGCGGACGCTATAGGAGCATCCTCAGCCAATCCAGCACCGAGAACATATGACGTGATTAAGAGCCCGTCTGTCTTTGCATCGTTCCATAGGGTCACGTGACACTTGGACAACACTGCATTGGCTGGGATGGCGAGCAGCGTCTTCAACGCTTTATCGTAACGTGAAGCTGGGTATAGAACTTCTGACTCAAAGGACACGACAAACAAGATGGAACACATAAAGTGGCTACATCAAATTTAGATGGCGTCCTTTTTAGTAAATACAGATGAAAGGAAAAGGATGCTCATCATGTTGGATCCACCTTATCGGATAGGGTCACATTCGGTACGAGGACCAAACACGACAGATTATTGTTTTAGAGCGCAGCTCTTAGTTTGGCACCCATTTCCGCGTTCAGCGGCTTGGCGTCGCGGTCCGCGTAACCGCGCGCGTTGCATTATGGGACGTCACAGTTTCCCCGCTAAATTTAGCGAGGAGACTGAATTGGTGTTGGGGTCATCTGACGACAGTTTTACCGCTAAATTCAGCGGGTAGATTGAATGCGCAGTGTGGCATTATGACACGTCACAGACTTACACAGTAATTCAGTTTCCCCACTAAATTTAGCGTGGGAACTGACTTGGTTTTGAGCTCACATGACGTCAATTTTCCCGCTAAATCTAGCAGAAGAAACTGAGTGTGTGCGTAGGTGACATGGCACGAAGTCATGTGACGTCATTTTCTCCGCTAAATTCAGCGAGGAAATTGAACTGGTGTGGAGGTCAAGTGGCGTCAATTTTTCAGCTATATTTAGCTGGAGAAATTGACGTAGGCTCTGGGAGGAGTGGAAGGGTACGGAGGAGGAGGAGGGAGGTGTACGGAAAAGCAGGGTAAGAAAGTAAGAAGAGAGACACGGAGGAGGATGGTGCAGAACCAGTTTATGAGGAGAGTGATCTACATTTGTACATAATATATATATATATATACATATATATTTCTTTCTCAAATTGTTTAGCACCGTATATCGTAAAATCAAAAAAACTCAAGAGCCGGGTTCTAACTTCGCATTACAAAAAGTTGTAAACGTCATTCATTTTTTTTCTTTTTTGTTAGAAAAAGTTTGTTTTATTGCCACCAGCGGAGGCTATGGCGATCATCACCGGCTCCGTGGATGGTCATCTCCACGGACGATTCCCCGAATTCGAAGTTCTAAACTAGCCAGCCCAGAAAATTAAAATTTGTTGTGCATAGGCCGCGGGAAGTTAATCTCCTAAGATAGCCTCCGATGCCTCTGTTTTTGGAACGAGAAAGCTGACCGGGCGTCGGGAGACTAACCTCTTGTTTCGATATCCCCCTTCCCGCTTTTGTTTTCAACAAACCCTCGCACTCCTCTCCTGCAGATTTTCAATTTACAATAATTACCTTACAAGTATCTAAATTTCTACTCAGAAAAAGGAACGGTGTTCCACCAACGCACGGTTCATTTCAAGGTCACCTTAAAATTGACCGCGGGAGGCAGACCGGTCCCTGGGGTGCACGCACTGAACCCGACTCCGGGCGCCTTCACAGGGTGCATCCATCAGGCCCTTCGGGGCCTGGGAAGAAAAGTGGCTTCGGAGGGCGTCACCCGACACCGCCGGTGCTGCGACACCTTCAGACGCCTTTCCAGCGAGCCGCTGGATCAGAACGGATGGCCTTTCGTAAACCGCCCCGTGAGAAATACCGCAGACTAATATGTCATCTTCGTAAACCGAGATATACGATCCGACGTAGATCGATCACAACGATAACAAAGAAAAAAAAACATAAAATGGAAAAGATTGCACTTGCTTTTTGCAACAAGCAAGCAACCAAAGGGGAGGCACTCCGTGACGCAATGCCTGCGTCAAGATCCCCTGCCGGCTGAGTCGAATTCAGGCGTAGGTGAGCGAAATCTGATGGGCTTTTGTTCCGGTAAAGACGAAGTCCAAACTGAGGTTTCGATCGCTATAGATAAAGATTTCACACGGGTCTGGATGAATCCCTAGTTATCCGTCCGATGCGTGGAAGATAATTCCTTTCAATGGTCTGGTAGAGCGCAGACATTTATTTACAACCCTCCAGGAATTCCGAGAATCACATGTTTTTTCGGCCGAGGGTAACCACCGGTCAACCTCCAACTGAATAGAGCGAGTCGTACTCTCTCACAACGGGAAAGCGTTCGTTCCAAGCACCCTGCAGGCGCTCGTTTCTCCCTCAGTTACCCTTAAAGTAACTGAATCGTGGGAAAATAGCGCCTGTTTCGGTTCATGACATGAGTAGTTGCTCCTTGACCTCTCCATTCTTGGTGCGCCGATCCAAATGTGGAGGTGACATGTAGGTTTATAAATATGTCTCTTGTATACCGAGATTTTGCTATCCACACACCGGCGAAACAAACGTATATCTTCGTATACCGCGACCAGATGCGGCGGCGGTGCTGGGATGCATTGCAATATAAATTTCCTGTGTTAAAATAGGCCCAAATAGCAATGTCACTGTAAGAGATCTCGGTAGATAACCATGATTGATAATATGATAGCAGGCACAGTGCCAAAGACGCTTGCATTGGCAAAAAACGGTTTCAGTACGGTGAAGCTTCACAGTGATCTTGGCGCCACTGATTCAAAACGATCCTTTCGAAGATTTCAACGGACCAAAATGGCGATCGCCATGGCAACTGAGACAGATCAGCCAATCACTTTGCGAGGTTTGTTCGCCTGTATAACGGTATTAGATTGTGTCCGGCTAGAAGGCAGTGGCACTACTTTCCTAGGACCCAGTCCCTTTAGGTGACCCCTGTTCCAAATGCCTGTCGGCACTTTATTAAATCAAAACGTGCATAACAAACAACAAAATTCAATGAAAAAAACAAGTTTTTTTTTGAAAAACTTAGCTAAATTGGAGAAAAGTAGCGGCACTCCATTCCCGGTTCTTCTCGTAAGCGTCGCCATTGTGGCGTTGTTGTGCAAAGCGAGGGCGACATGGCGGTGCGAGGAACGAGGGTAAGGAGGAGAGCTCCCAGCGATCGTGTGGGTTTCTGCGTTCGAACATCGCCGTGTTTCAATCGGAATGGGCACAAACAGCTACCGCTGTAATAGTTAGAAAAAAGAACTTAACGCAGATGGCAGTTTTTTCCAGCACCTAATATTTTGACGAGCCTTACACGAACCCCACGTTTCTAGCTCGAAGTCTAAAATAAGTTCTTTTTCCGGCAACATGATGCTAAACCATCGACGTGCCACAGAACAAAGCCTATCTAAGGGCCCCTGACCCACTTATTTTCGACAGTTGCGTCAAAGCAGAGTAAGCGTTTCGCAGCCCTTGAAAGGAGAACGCGCCGCAGCACTGCATGAACCGCGCTATCAAGACGCCTCGTCGTTCTTCCGGTACTTCGCCCTCGACACAGTCAAAAATGACTGTTGGTACTTCGCAAGAAACGCGAAGCACGAGTGCTACGAAAGGACCTTACGCCAAACTAGCGACGAACTCGACGCACCGGAGCGCATTCCTTTATTCGTAGCACTCACGCGCGGCAAAGCCTGCCAACGGAGCGCTGCGGCGAGTCTCAGAGAGGATGGCAACCGCCGTTACGAGTGCCCCAACCTTTGCCTCGGCTTCCCTGCATTGATCAAAGATCCACTCTCTCCAACACCGTCCCCCGCGCACGAGAGCGCGATCGGCCGTCAAAGTTTTCCCCGGCTAATTAAGTGGGCCCCGAGCCGGCAGCCCGTCGAAACTTGGCTTCGGGGCCTCGCTCGCTTCCCAGAACACGAGGTGGCGGGGAGTCGACAGCGAGCGGCAAAGGAGGCCGCGATTTAAACACAGTCCGAACTCGGCTTGGCGCGTAGGCGGGCTCTTCTGATCCACCTGCATCTCCGCGTAAAATTCCAGGAAGGTGCCCAAAGAGATTAGGCGCGGAGGCGGTGCTCCGGGGCTTATCTGGCAGATAGGACACCCCCCGTAGAGACATTGAAAAAAAAATGTTTAAAAAAAGCTGCCCAGACGTTTTTGTCACACTCATCTGGGAGCAGAATAATTGTTCACGGCTGTCACGTGACATCATAACGCCACGTGACTTGATAGACATCACCGCTAAATTTACCAAGAAAAAAATGTAGGCTCGGCCAGTGACCTTACATCGTTCCGTGAAGTAACATCTCCTTCAGAATCAGTACCGAGTAAAAGGAAATGAACGAGGCCGCCTGCAAAGCTTGTGGAAGCCTTGTCCAGCGTTCCCCACGGCCTCCTCCCCGCGTTTTACCCCTTCCCGCGGGTGCGCTTGGCCGCGCGCCACCTCAGGCGCTGAAGGAACACCGTTTATATGATTCTTCGGAATATAGCAAATAATCAACACTTGCTATAACAATAAGCTCCCCGGCCCGCCCTCGAGGAATCATGGGAACGGTGTTCCTTCAGTTTCCCTCGCCCACAAGGAAGGGTCACGTGCCTGCACTGGGCGCTGCGAACAAAGGGAGCTTTGGCCACGTGGCGCGATCCGGCGCCCGATTAAAGAGTTTAGCCATATCCATCCCTCCATGCATTCATCCGAGGTGGCAACAAGAACAAGCGACCGAAGCTGCCTCTCTCTCCCGAGCGGACTCTGGACCATTAAGGACATATATGGACGCGGGATTACGGTAATTATAGAAACGTGGGACTGGGTCGTTTCTGCGGGCGCCGGCGCTGCCCACCGCTGGCCGTGCCCGCCTCGAGTTAGCCGACCATGATGGCAAGAAGGGACCATCTCCGGCGACGCCGGACCCTGCCGAACTACCGCTCACCCGATCCCGCGCAGGACCCTAAAACGTGAGCGTTAATAAACAATGAACAGAGTTGGTGCGCATGCGATGTCGATTCCATTCGGAGGCGCTTGCTGGGGACCGTGGGAAACCTTAGGGTGCCTTCATGTGCGCTTTAGTTAGGGTGATGACAAAGGACCATTTTGTTGCGATCGATTTTGTTTCTTGTTTTTGTTCCAGAGAGCGTGAAAATGCGCCTCCCGCCACGAGCTCTTGGCATTGACAGTGCTACGACGGTATTTTGTTATCGGCTATTTCTTTGAATTTTTCCAGGGAGCGCGTGCAGTCGGCATCGGGTACTACCATGGCCTTCTATAGACCTTTTTCCCAAGGGCGCCACCATCTTGAAATATCGTCACTTCCAGTATGGGCGAAAACATTGTTTTGCCGTCGCCACGCCAATAGAATACATTTAGGATATAAGCGTAACCGTCACCCATTCTCGTTCTGTCTTCCTCTTTATTTTTTTTTTACTGTTTGCAGGTTGAAACGTTTGAATATTTTTTCGGCGCCCATACCGGATATGCCTACTTGGCGGTCGGGGGCGAGAGTAAGCGGAAAAGGCCTCAATACTCACAGAGCCTGGAGTTGGACGACGAGCCTAATAAAGCGCGAAACACATGTACGACGAAACCGTTCCGATCCGACGTACGAACTGCCGGAATGACCTTCGCGGGCCGAGGGTTTTCCTAGCATCCGGAGAGCGTTGAAAACCCTCGCCTCCGACCGTCTTATTAGGGAGTTTTCGTAGATCGCTTTCGCCGTCCCGCAACGCCCTCCGCAACCCGCTACGATACCCGGAACTCTACGAGTCAAGGCCATGGGCGCGCAGGCGCAGTAGCGGCTTCTTCGTTGCGGGGGCTTAGCGGAGGGGGCAAACGCGGTCTACGAAAAGCTCCCTATTGCCTGATCGGACGTCGGATCGAACGGTTTCGTCGTACATGTGTTTCGCGCTATAGAGTGCCCGGTCGCAGATTTGGAGCGCGAGGATCTGGTAGCACAGAGCATTTCTGGTATTCAGCGCACAGCTTTTGCAGCGGCGAGGACCCGAAACATGGTTTTCAAACCCGACGGGAAAAGTAGCGGCAGCGGGAGGAACGCGAGGAGCACGAGCGGACATTCCATCGCTCGGGACAAGTGTGTTTCGGCGTCTCGCCGCAGCAAGGCCGCCCGTTACACGACTCCCCTCTCATTCGTTGTCTGCCGCTCTGCCTTTTTCACTTTCGGCGGCCGCGTCTAGTGACGATCCGTCAGGCTTTGTCAGTATAGAGGAGGCTATGGTATTACAAAGAATGGAAACAACCTAAACCAAAGGACGTTGAGGCACCCTAGAAGACACCACACGCTATGAGCGAAAACACATTTATTAGCCAACATAAAAAAAAGAACGAACGACAAAGAGAGGCAGAGAAAGAGACGAGACGCCGTGCACATGGGAACGGCGGACTTGCTTCCCGCACATGTGGGCCCGCGAGAGCGCGCACGCGCAAAACAATTAACACCGAACATGTAAAAGCGCTCAGCTTCGGGAAGGTTTCCTATTTAGCGTCAAACTCGGAAGCATGCACGCGTTTCAAAATGTACCATACGGAAGCGAACTCTTCATCCGAATAGCTCGCTTCAAATCAGACACGACACCACCCTCCGAGCTTTTTCTACAACATCCCCGCGCAAATTCACCGGCACCAAAGGGAGAAAAAAGTCGCCGGGCGCGCGCCGTATCCCCTTCTGACAAGCCGACAACCGGGACCTTCAACCGAACGGGGACACGGCGAAAAAGCGTTTTAAACCCGCTTCCATTCAAAGCCCCCAATCAACAAGCGCCCCCATTCGCGTCAAAGAGCGCCGAGGCTCCACAGAATTATGAGCCCACACCCACGATTGCCTCTTTTTCCTCTTCTACATCGCCAACACGCACTCTCCACAGAACTAGTCCCTTCCCTTCCGGCACACAGGCAGCCCGCAATATCCCCTTCACCCACGTTTGATTTAGGGCTTGCTCCCTGCTGCTTACTCCCCTTTTCATCTGCACCCGCGGGCGCCGGGGGTGTCGAAATACGCCCTCTTCGCGCGCGAGCGTCTCAGCGGCGCGCCCCTTAAAACAGATCGAAGCCCCGACGACGCCATAAATTTCACGTCCACCCGAGACATGTCCTCGGGGCACCGAGGGGTAGAAGCTCGCAAATAACTTTTTTCCCCCACCCCCGAAAGGGCGGACGCCCCGCGGTTCGGATCGCAGCCCCCGAGTCAACACTCCCGAGGTCGTAACTCTAAGCTGGGTACCGGCCCAAAGCTGCGGCAGCATACGGTCGTTGTTGTTGTTGGCAGTAGACGGCGACTCTAACGACTGCCTGAAAACAAACGTAGACGCCCATTTTCTTTACCCGGAAAAGGCCGTAGCGTGGAATGCAGCGGCGGGAGAGGCGGTAAAGGTGCTGCAAATGCACATTTAGAAATAACGCGTGCTTCGCTGAAATGGCAAACATTTCAAAAGGTGCGCATCAGTTTCTGGCGATTATAGGCGCGCGGAAATAGACGCGCCAAAGAGCACCCTACCTTCTAAGTCGTCAAAAAGCGAAACACAGGGTTCGTGTAGTTGCTGCTTCAATTTAAAAAAAAAAAAAGCACGCATGCTTCTCGAAGCATCAAAACTGCAACGGTTTGCTTACATCACAGCTAAAACATTCCGCAGTAGCTTCCGATCTTCTAGTTCGTAATTTAATCGGAACACAACGATGCACCAGATCCCACGGTATTTCGCTGCCATTCCGACTACATTTTCAAAGCAGTTCAGTAAATACTAATCTCAGTAATATAGCATTTTTATCGACGCCATATTACCGCGTGCATGGCCGAGTTACCAGCGAACGCGGCTCTCACGCGAAAGGACTGGGATTCAAATCTCGCTAGCCCTGCTGTTCATCTTACCTTTCGTTGCGTCTCTGGAAAGTTCCAGTGGATTCTCAAGAGTTATTAATTCTGTACTGATTTACAAACTTCAAAAACACACTGAATGCACACAAAAGCAGTCGTCGCAAGCGACGCACATTATTATGTTTTTGGTTACGCATATCATCGTCACATTAAGCCTTCAGTCTTCTAAGTTATTTCTGCCAAGTCACCTGCGATTCGTCACAATATAACCACCGCATCTAAAATACCCACGCTTAGACAAACTCAGAAAGACAACAGAAACACAACTCGCACGCACACACTCAATAACTCGATACCCACGATACGGAATACCGCATGAAAAGCCTAAACAAAGTGCAAGGTTGGCAATCCAACAGAAGGATATAAGTATATGTGCCTATATAAATATATATATATCCCGGTGTTCTACAGCGCCTTGCAAACGCTAATGTGACGGGAGCCGAGGCGCTGCAGGCTCGGCTACACTGGCTAACCATGACGTCATATGGCGTCACGTCACACGACACCGTGAAAAATTGGCAGCATAATTTAGCGAAGACATCATTCGCGGTGTGACGCGACAGCACGCGACACCACGTTGTCAGATTAAAGCCCCTTCATGTTTTAAAAGCAGCGCAAAGTGCGTCGATGCACAAAGCACGTGCAACGCGCAGCCCTTGGGAAGATCATGGCGGCACAGCGTAGCACTGAGCTAGATTTCAGACGCCATGATCTTCCCAGAACTGGCGCGCGGCACGTCTCGAGCATTTCCACAACAATGAGTGGCGCTATACTTTTCCCAGGATAGAGTGGCGCTATACTTTCCCGGATTAGTCAGATGATACTGCGATGCCACGCCACGGCTTCCACCAAACACAACCTGGGACCTGCTGCAAAACCTCGCTAGAGCCTGGTTCACGTGGTGCGATTTTCCACAGCGAATTCGGTCCAGGAATGGAGCGCACAGGCGAAATGTCGCGCTCCCTGCAAGAAAAACAAACAAACCTATTTCTACCGAAGAAAAAGCTGCTTCTTGTTAATGGAAGTCCGTGACGACGGTGCGTCAGGCCATGCTGGCAAAACAGGCGCAGAATCGGAGTTTTAGTCGGTGGCAAGTCGCTTTCGTATACTTTACGTTCAAGTGGTGCTTTACGAGAACGTTTTTCGAAATGTATTTTCCTGCAGACCCTCATTACGTTGCGCAAGGACCCAGAGTTATTCCGGAGATATTACCGGATTATGCGTAGCACGTTCGAAAAACTCAACGCGCTCGTGGACGCGAAGCTCACCGAATAGATATGTCTGAGTGGCCATCCCATCGCGGGCACGGCTCGCCACGATTCTGGCGTAAATTGAGTCCCTTCTTCAAACAGCGCCGATATGAGTCCACATAAAGCGAAATATAGGGTGTCCCAAGTCACCAGGCTCGATCTAAAATGGACCGCAAAAATCGACGCCTGCACGTATAGCACTCTAAACGTTTTGTCAGATATCTATTTCACAGGTCGGTTTTTGCCTGTAAAATTACCGAGCGACTAGCCAGGGTCAGAAACATCGGGGCAAACTTGGGCCCTCCCGTAAAGGGTAGGAACCACAGCAAGGCGCCACCAAAAGGCCTCGCCACTAATAGCTTGTCAGCGGTGGCCGGGTGCTGACGTTTCGTTAATTAGTAATGCGATGTTGTTTAAGAAGAAAATGAAATAACGTTTATTATACTGTATTAACTTCTCATAACGTGGACAGGTCTATTTTGCGTGCGTTACGTGGCGTGCCTCCGGTCGTTCTGTTTTGAGCGGTTTCTTCCCAGGCACGAGCGGTTCCTTGTTCCCGGGCAGGCGCTCTGAGCAAAGTTCAGTTCTCGCTCTCGCGAAGCGTAAACAAGCTGGGCCCGCAGCCCCCTTCCCCCCCCCCCCCCCCCCCCCCGCGCTCCCGCACACCGCGCGCTCGCGAAAAGTCACGTATTGAGGATCCATTACACATCTCGCCGAGGCAAGACAAATAAGCAGACAAACCAGCTGGGCCAAGCTAACAAGCTCAATAACCAAGGGTGATTACTGCATAACTGGCCTTTGGTTTGAATGCACAAGTCGCTCAGTGCAAACCGAAAAACGACTATGTTTAAAGCTTCCCCTCAGAGGTGGCTTATCGAAAAGAAAGCACATAAGAAATTGTCACTTAAGATAATGGAGGACCACTGATGAATGATCAGTTCAGGCGAATGGGGTGTGCTTGCAGTAGCCCGCGAGGTAATTAAAAAGTTTTAAGGATCACAGGATCAGGATCTTTGACAATATAAGCATGTACGCATTCATTTACAAAAAGGAAAACTACATGAACTTCCCCCAAAGTAACAACTAAAAACCATGCCTGAACTTTGTGTCGTGTCTTTAGCTCTCAGCAGGCAGCAAAGACTGGGAGTCAGGCGCGTAGCCAGGATTTTGTTTCGGGGGGGGGGGGGGGGGGCCGCCCATGACAAAATGCTGTATGAGGGGGAGGGGGAGAGGAGGTCCCAGCAAAATGGAAGATTTCGGGGGGGGGGGGGGGCGGGCCCATGTGCACCCCCTGGCTACGTGCCTGCGGGCTTCCAAACATAATGGAATTTCCCATACTGAATGGGCGCAGTTGACGGGAAACACTTGTAGATTGAGGTCTTTACCAACTCTGGAAGTCTCTACTATAACTACAAAGTGCTGAATACAAGTGTACATACTGCTTCTAACATTTGAAATGTCACGTAATTACGATATTTCTGACATGTTGTAATATGGGCCGCTACAGGGTACCTACTCTAAAGTCCTGATGGCTCCGGACAGGAAGTTGAGGTTTGTGGCCGTAAGCGTTGATGCATGATATGGGCACCAAAGTGATTGTGGCGAGTTTAAGGCTTCAAAGCTACGGCAGTTCCTCAGTAGGTGTGTTTTGAATTTGCCACCGCGTAACGAGCTGCCAGCCTCTCACGTGATTGCCCCCTACATCATCGTTGGGTACGAAACGTTTCACCTAAGGCCCGACTTCTTGAGGCCTTAGCCTTAGGTGGTGATAACCTCAGGATATCCAACTATCGAGTGAGTAGAGCGAGGTAGCCTTTAAATTGTTGCAGTTGCATTATGACAAAAACAAATCTGACGATACTGTGTGTCTCATACGCCAGGAGCTGCGTCGAGAAAGCATTTGGGATTTTGGCCTCGAGATTCTGCATCTTCTGCAGACCAGTTGGCCTCCTCGCAAACCACCATTCCCTAACCGGGTCCCAGGATGCAAGGCACGCTGTGTTGCATGCAAGAATTGAGAGCACAGAGGTAATTTTTGTCTCCCATTTAAAGAACACAGCAATAGAAAACCCTTGCTTCGTATGGAAAGAGTGAAATAATTTTATTTCCATACTTAAACTAACAACCATGGAATAAAAAAAATGCAATTGGGAGAAGCAGGTTTACGACGGCCCCTGTGAAGGTTGCAGTCGAAAACACACACGAATGTCGAAGATTACGAAGCCAACGACGCTTTTTCCGCGTGACTGTCTTGTCCTGACCCCCGCCGCCGCAGGAAAAAAAAAAGAAATGAAAAAGGTTACCCCACCAGCGAAGGACTTTTATCTCGAGCCGTCTACGTTCAGCGATGCAATAATCCACCGCATTCCAAAGAACCCCGCGCGCGCGCTCGAGTCGATTCACGCGGACGTGAGATGACAGACGCTTCTAGGCGACGCATCACGACATGGGCGGCTCTAAGACGGTGAGCATGGCTCCGTTACGTACACGGTGTATACAGCCGTCAAAGGGGAGCGGGCGTCGCGCCATTCGGGGGGACGTAAATGGAGCCGTTTACGCACCCAGCGGGGAGATTCATGACGACGCGTAAGGGCCCGCCTTCCGCAGTGCGCCCATCGTGTTTACAAGCGGCCGTGTCTCCTCCCGAGCCGCCTTTTGATGGCCCTGGGACGTGCAGGCGGGATGAGGTTTCTCCCTCGGTCTATGCGACGACTGCCTTCAAGAGGCACAGAAGACGGGCACGGAAGCTCCTTTTCATTTTTCTTTATCTCTTTCTCCGTTGGGTGTCTCGAGGGGGAGCGGGACTCCGATGCATGCAGCGAGGGATATCCGAGTGGTCGCGTAAAAGTATACGGCGGGGGGTTGCGGAGGCGAAAAGAGTCGTAGCTCGGGCAAAAAGCTAGAGGGACGCCTGTATGTGTGGTAAGGATACTCAAAAATAGTGTCGCGAAGTTGTGCTCGCGCGCGTGTTTAGCGTAGCTTTACATGTATGTGTTTACCTTCTCTGAGGGTTCGCTCGCCACCACGGCACTGCTCACGATTTCTGCCTGAGTCGCCCCAGATGGGGGAAAATGTGAGCGCTGTAACGTTACACTTGTTAATAGATCTCCGCGTCGGAGATGTTTATTCTCGTGCAGGGGACCTATGTTGCACGTTTTGGACACCCACGGCGACTACGGAGAAGGAAGTGACGTCAACAACGCAGCAAATGCAGATTGGATGCTGACTGATCTCTCATCAGTCAACATCCACTCTACATTTGCTGCATTGTTGACGTCACTTCTAACTTCTCCATAGTCGCCGTGGGAGCCCAAACCTTTAACATAGGGCCCCAGGTCTGCTTTTGAAATCTCCACTTCGGAGATGGCTTGACTCATTGCATAACTTGTCCGTCTTCGGATGTGCTTTGTATTGTTTATAGTTGTTCTTGCGAGCTTCGTTCGGAAACTGTGTCCTTTTGTTCATGCAATTGTCTTGGGGATGTTCACATTTGCTTTGGGTTCCAAGCCTTCTGACTGGTGCTAAGAAAACCGTCTGCGATTGGTTGCCAAGGTGGCCCCAGAATGCTGCAAAACTCAATACAAGCAGTCGCCAGAGGCGACCAAGGCCTGAAGATCACACTGCCTCTTGAGGCCAACCTGCACGTCTGGCTCCCTTCGGCTGTGCAGTCTTCCGCGCGCTAGCTCGCACACTTGGGACCCTTAAAGCTGCGGAGGAGTTCGGATCGGCCGCCTTCGTCTGGATCCATGTTTCTCGAGTTCGGCCGTGGTCAGGGCACCCGCTCAAGGTGCGGTCGACAAAGGAGGCAGGGGAAGTCGCCAGAGGTTAGGAGCGGTCGAGCAGCCAAGCCAGTCAAGTAGCAATGGGCGGGGCCACTGATGTGAGGGCGGGGCTTAGAGAGGGCTGTGAGCTCCACCTATATTGCGTCTAACAACGTAATTATTGCCAGAAAAAATTATTTTTTTCGCGGAATTTATGTTACAAGAAAATAAATGTCCCATCTATCCTCTTAATCTTTTTTATTTGTTTTTATTTGTAGTGCTCTTTAAAGCTGAGAGTAGAACCTCCGTCTTCAGCGCGAGCTCGCTGGCTTCCGCAGTGCTTTGGTTGCGAGCGGCTATACGCTTCCACGCTTGTGCTAGGAAGGGCAGAAAGCTGGCGCTGAAGGCGGAGCTTCTACTCTCAGCTTAAGGGAAACAGAGTTTGTGGAGCGCAAGTTCGTCTGCTTCTTGCACAGGGGTAGCAATCAGGTGAGAACGCCGAGCTCTGATTGGATGATGGAAAGATAAAATAGTGGGTAGACCAGAGGGCATCTAGCCTTGAGGTCTACCCGCGATCCTTTCAATCAAAGCTCGGCGTCATTCTGACGTCACCGAAACTCCTGCGCAGCAAGAAGCAGACGACTTGCTTTTGGCATAGATAGAAAGTCGTGGTGCTCCTTCTATGCGTCACCTATACTTTGAAGCTGACACGGCAGCCAATGCGACAAGGACGAGAGCACGAGGTCACGGCTTTGAAACATTCTTCCGAAGAATGAGCGCTCGCGCTTGAAAGGCACGTCTGAAAGCCAGGAGTGCGAGCTAGCTCGCGCTCGTACCTGGCTGCAGAATCTCAGCTGAAAGGTGAACGGAGTATAGGGGCCACCGTAGGTCACGCAATGAACACGAGTGATGTGTCAGCGGGGGTGTCGGACTCGTGTCCCGACTGATTGAACGAGAGTTCGAGCCGAACGCTGCAGTATAGCGCTTGTGACCAGCATTTACCCCGTGCTGAACCTCCATAGGTGACGTTGACACTTCAACACTACGGCTCTCTATCTACGTGGTGTTGGCCACGCCCACAGCCCCATTAGGTTCTCGCGCCGACACTAAAGGGCGGGAGCTTTCGAGAAAAACAGGAGAACACAGTCGAAACTTTCGACACGTCATAAACTTATCTGCTGAACAAATACAACGCCTTCTACGTGCCCGAATCCCGTTCAGGCGACTGTCCAGCGCACACAAGCAACTGCGCTTTGGAATAGAGTGCGAGGAGACGCTTTAGAGGGAAGAATTCCTCACGGACTAGTTACGCCTAAGTCAACAATCGGTCTGGCCAGCGCGGCACCGGACTAGAAGTCAAAATCGAGGAGCATCCGAGGGTGGAACAGCGTGGATCGATTGAACACACAACCGTCTCCCAAGTTGAACGCAGCGCAATGCCATGACAACCATGCCCAAGTCGGCGGAACTGGTGGCTTCTCAACTTTTATGCTGGTTGTCTACCCGTGTTCGTGAACAACACAAAGATGTAGGCACCCTTTTCGACACTCGTGCAGAGGCATGCGTGAGTATCGCTGGATTGGTGGCCCATAAATGTTTGATAGCGACAGAACGGCGAGGTATCGCAGTGGATGGCGGGGTACCCTTCTGCGAGGGGTTGGGAAACATCTCTGCTAAATTGAGCGGTAAACATTGCTCCGCTAATTTTGAAGAAAAGCTATACGTACAGGCCGTACAGGCATCAAAAAAAATGTTATGACGGGTCTCCTACGCCTTCCGGAAATGTCTGGTGGGTGCGTCAGGTTCCTTGCGAATACTCGACGAACATCTCAAACCCTTCAAAAAAATTCGAAGGATACGTCAAAATTTTTCAGAAATCCTGGTGGGCCCCATAGACGGTTTTTCAATAGGATAAATATAGGTATATAGACACGTCCATGTATTTTTACATTTAATTCATCTGTTCGAGTCCGTCTGTTCCGGCGTGGCTTCTCTCTCTCTCTCTCTCACTATTTATTACATATAATCGAAAATATGCGCGTGAATGAATGGCCCTTGATCGAATGAAACAAATTCTACAAGGCCGCCGGAAGACAAAATCTTTGGCCGAGTCGGGATTTGAACTGCGGGCCTCCCAATATCCTGTCGGGTAGGCTAACGACTACACCACTCCGCCCAAATTAACGTGATACCCAAGTATGCTTGCTAAACCCCGTATTTAAAAAAAAAAAAAATATTGCAGTTTATTTGTGCCTAAATACACTCACCGCCGCTTTTTCTTCTTTTTAAAGGGCAACTCCGCTCTATACCGAAAAATTTAGGCTTACATGTGATTCCATTTTACAAAGCACTACTAAACAGCTCTACGTCTTCGGATTCGCGAAATGTGGAATATTATTTGTGTAATCTTAATTTAAACATCAGCTGATACCGAAACCGAAACTTGGGTTGCGTCAGGCAACATTGGTCTCGTGTCAACAGAGTCATGGTTACGTCACGTCGAACCACGTGGTCTTGTGACGTTCGTGGGGGCGAGATACAGGACACGTGACGCGGCCAGGTCGCTTCGCATGGCGTGGACGGTGATGGCCCGGGGGAGAGGAAGAAGGGGAGAACACGAAAGAGGAGAGGGGGAGCGGAGAAACCGGACATGCGATAAACGCGCAGGGCAGCGCGAACTAGCGCATCCGTGGACGCCGTAGACCCAACACCGGGAAGAGAAACTCATGACGTCATCGTTCAATTTCGCTCTGAGAAGTAAAAACAAACAAAACGTGAGAATGACGTAGTCATGCCTCTGACGTAGTCGTTCAACGTTAGCCGCTCCAACTCCGTCGTATTGACTGCGCTGACGATTGCGCCTCACGTCGCACCCTATAGTTGGCAGATTTCGGCGACTTGGCTCATTTGAAAGTTTGCTGGCCAGTTTATTAAATATATAAACGGAATTAGATCGTAATATTTGACATGGGGTCTTCCTATATGGTACTGAAGAGGGCTGCATAGTTTTCTAGATATCAAAAATGAAGCGGAGTTGCCCTTTAAGTATTACTACAAGGTACAGTTGTAAGTAGCGAAAGTATGCAGGCGAGCTGGCTAGGAAACATCATAATCTAAACCCTTTCTCAGGGTTTAGATCATGCAGTATACAGTTGCACATTTTATTTCCTTTTTTCGTTGTTTTTGATATACCCGAAGCCTACGAGTGTAACGTCCTGCCCTGGAGGAGTGCTTTCTCTGTAGCCCAAGGATGCGCTGCGGCGAAGCAAGGTGCCCAGAGTCGCGATACCTACTGCGCGGTTGTCGCTTCACTGCAATGCGCCAGTACGCAGTGAGAAGCGTATTCAACAGAGCCAACTAACTAACACGCCAGAACAGACCACGAACAGCGGAAGTATCGGAAAACTTCCGAGCGCGGTTAGTGTTGGAGGCAGCAAACCAATCAAATAGTACCTTATCTGAGGCGATAATGGACAGTTTTCGAAATTCGCAAGAGCCTACTGTAACGACCCCGTGGTGTAGCGGAGCCCGAGCTATTATATTCAAACTACCCATAAAGTGCGATTACGTTCGAGCGCCATGTCGGAGCAAATTCATCATATTTATGCAAATCGTAGCAAGATGTAGGAGGGTAAGCACTTCGGCCCAAATGGCACTGCCCTCACATCGATGCAGTGTGCAGCGCCTCAACAGGCGTGTTTAGATTATTACTCCTCGAGTGGAGAGTGGACGAGAAAAAGCGAAGGCACTTGTTTATCCTTTCATTCCCTACATCAACAAACAGGGTAGGCGACGCGTACGATTCCCTGAAGAACCTTTAGAAAGGCTCGTAGAAATAAAGCGTGTCCCCACAAACGTACGAAAACATCGGGGAATAATTGTAAAGGCCCTGTCACATTGAGGAAACACGGCGGAAACATCAACAAAACATGTTTCTCAACAGTCGGGAAACATGTCGGCTGTCGGCTCTGTTGCCCGACAACCCTGTCACATTGAGGAAACAGCAACACAACATGGACGACAGCGACAATGTTGTCTCGGTGTGACAGCTTTTGGCAACGGAAACCTCGGCAACTTGTGTCGGACGACACGTGTTGCCCATTTCGGTGGCTGAGCGAATTTTCTTCCAGCAACACGGCAACATCTATATTTTTCAGTACAGATAGTCGCACGAGAATACTTCAATAATTGACAACTCCCCATTTCTAAGCAGCCCCATCACTATTGCAATTAGCACATCCCTTCTTGCACTGTGTGGTTTGTCGGAGCGGTCGAGTTTATTCGATCAGTTCAGTGTACCGCAACGTGACGGCCAGTCGCTCTCCAGCCGGGACACATAGCCGGAAATTTGTGTCCCTTTTTCGATGCGCGATTTCACCCTTGCTAGGAGATCCTCAAAGGAGCCGGTGTCCATCCGAATCCAACGCCGGTAGGCCTCGGAATCTTCCAGAGCCAGCTCCCGCATCAAATTCTCATAGGCACCTTGTTGATGCACTCTTGCGAGCCACTCAGCTGGTCCATTTTGAACGCGGCTTCTTGCGCGGCGGCAGCTGATCGTCAGAATCATCTGAATCGATGGCACAAAGAAGCACCAAAGCAGAAGCTGCTGCTGTGGCTGGCGCGTATGCCATCCTGCAAGGGTCTAGCCCTGTAGCAGAACGCAACCGCCAAATCCAGAGAACACGAGATGGTTCGCGCGGCTGATGAATCGACTACGGTAGAGCGACGGCGATGAGACGGCGATCCAAAATGGCAACGATTCGAGGGGCGAGCGGAGCCAGCGGATCTGAGCCTAGCCGCCTATACTTCGTTTCAGCTTCGGTCCAGACGCAGCCGATGCTACAAGCGCGAGCATGTGGCCCAGAACAGTGTTTGCACTGCACGAGCGCGCGTGCTTGGCAGGGATGCTGAAAGCCCGGAGCTCGCGCTTGTAGCTTTGGCTGCGTCTGGACCGAAGCTGAAACGAAGTATAGACCTTTTTCGCAAGGGCGCCGCCATCTTGAATTGTCGTCACTTCCAGTATGGGCGAAAACATTGTTTTGCCGTCGCCACGCCAATAAAAGGCATGTAGGAGATAAACGTAACCGTCACACATTTTCGTTTTGCCTCCCTCTATTTTTTTACTAGTTGCAGGTTGAAACGTTTTGATATTTTTTCGTCGCCCATACCGGATATGCCTACTTGGCGGTCGGGGGCGAGAATAAGCAGAAAAGGTCTATAGCCGAGCCGAGCCGGCCGGGCAGACGAGGGCGAGAGAGAGAGAGAGAGGCAGCGCGCAGGAGAGGAGGCAATTTGTGTTCTTCCGACACGCTTTCCCGGTGTGACAGGATGTTCCCCGAGTGTCGGAGAACAAGTTGGGAAACATGCGTTTTCGGACGACAGCAACATGTTTCCGGACTGTTGCTGTTTCCGCAATGTGACAGGGTCCCCGAAAACATGTTTTCCTCGTGTTGAAGGACAAAGTTCTCCGACTGTTTCCGCAGTGTGACAAGGCCATAAAAGTAGGAGTCATGTACTCCTAGTTGCGTCACATGAAGGCCTGCAAAGCGTGGAGCTCGCCGCTGCGCTTGACGCCGCTTGATCCAGCACAGGCGACGTACTCCAACCAGGCTCATTCTGCGCGTCTTGTCACTCGAGAGTAGATAGATAACCCGGCCACCTCAAATTGCTACACGTTGAAGTGAGCACGAGCAGCGACGAGACTGTTGCTCGCTGTTTCGATTCTCCAACGTGATTAACCACAGTCGGTTTCACCATCATTTGCCAAAAGGCGAAGATGCGGCCCCAAAGAGCCAATCAGCGCGTCAAGGCGAAGCACGTGACCAAGTATCGTCAGGGTAGTGTACCTCCGAAGGGCTGTCACGCCCTCTCTCGCCGATTGGCTGAAACGGGCCGTATCGTTCGCTCTCTGCGAACTCGTGTTGACACGATGTATAATATGGCGCACTGACAAAATATTTACACCCATCTCGACGCATAGCGCCGGAGCGCCAGGAGTCAAAGATAAGACACTGTGCTTGGTTAGATTCCCTTACTAGGCTCGCGGACAAGCGGTGCAGTCTCAACTGCACGCCAAGAGATGACGCGAATTATACGAACAGCGTCGTTTTGAAAGAGCCCGCAAAATGACCCCATTGTTTGTTTTTGTTTTGCTTTTTTCTTGGGAGAGTTTACAGCGAACAGCGTGCTCGAAAATATTTCGTTCGAGGCTCCCGATCGCCGAGGACCACCGGATTCGGCAACGCGCGACGCGTTTCCTGAAAGACGCCGCCATGCAAAGAGCAGCAGCAGCAAACAAACGACACCAGAAACTGCGAACGCGCGCACGAGGATGCCCAGGCCATTACTTTTCCCCAAAATCGCTAAATCTATTTTTTTTTTTTTAATGGCGGTCGCGAGCTTTGGCGCGGGAAGCGAGACAAAACTTGGCCGCGCGAAACTTTCGCAGACTGTGCATTTCTTTTGCTAAGCAACAAAGAATAAGCCACCGAGAGGGCGAAAAAAAGAAGTCAGGCGCACGGACCGAGTTTCGGGTGATAGTATAGTGCGACGTCGTTAGCGACTCCGAGAATAAAAAAAAAAAAATGCCCGGACGCCGGGAAAAAGGGAAAGAAGAAAGGAATAGAGCGCCGGCAATCATAAAGGCGGCGGCTCAAAAATGGCGCCAACTCTCGCGTCTCAAATTGGAAAGTTGGGACGCGGCTAAGTAACCGAGAGCGCACTGCGCAAATGTTGCCGGAAGCCTCCCGTCAGAATAAAGAACGGCCAAAGAAGAACGAACACTTAAAGGCCGTAGAGGAATAATATCTCTCTACGTGGCCCAAGAAAATGGAACTAACAAAACCTCCGGCGCAAAGACGAAAAAGAAAGGAAGAAAGAAAATGGGGCCGTAATCACGTCCAGCGTCGTCAAAACGCGAACGAAGCGGACAAGATCTCGGAACGGGAGGTCATTTCAGCTTTCAAAAAAGTATCACCGGGGCCAACTTCCAGGGTATATTGAGATTTAAAAACAAAACTGAAAAGAAGCCACAAAGAGAACACTGCGCGACACACACAAAACAGTCTCTCCTTTCCTTCGTTTTTTTTATTTTTTTTTTCCTTTGGATAATTTTTTATTTCTTCATTTCTCGTCGAATGAACTCCCGGAGAGAGTAATTTTCCGCGCTACGGACTCGATGCTTCGGGATATTATAAGGGGGATTAGCGATTTCCTGCCGTCAGCAGTCGATAGCCCCCCTTTGTTGCGTCCGTGATGCCTAAACTTTGGGAGCAAATGTGCACGATGGTGCCCTATAATGACCCACGAGTTCGACTGTCGTCAACATCGCACGCCTACGGAAGACTGACCGAGGTTCGGGTTCGGCCTTCGCCCACAGACGCACGCCGCTTCGCGCACTATACTTCGTTTCAGCTTGGGTCCAGACGCAGCCGATGCTACAAGCGCGAGCTCCGGGCTTCCAGCGTCCCTGCCAAGCACGCGCGCTCGTGCAGTACAGGCACTGTTCAGGGCCACACGCTCGTGCTTGTAGCATCGGCTGCGTCTGGACCCAAGCTGAAACGAAGTAGATAGTACAGCGACGTCGTAAAGCAGCGAAGGTTCGAATAAGAAAATTTCGAAGTGTAGAGAGCCTCGTCGAGGTTCGAATAGAGACAGTTCGAGGCTCTCGGTGTCGTTATACAAGTTCGAGTTCGACCGTTACAGACTTCCGTTCGGTTCAAAAACTCAGAGCACAACATTCACGGTTCAATTACAGTCAAGGTTGGTTCTCACATGCAGCGAAGCGCTGATGTAGCGCTACTCACGAGTCGTCAGCTACTAATCGTCTGCCATGAGCAACAGTTCTGACGGTGCGAAACCAAGCTGGTGAACGCTCCCGTCATCTTGCGCTCAGCGCAACGTTACTAGAACTCTCAGTTGGGAAACTCACCGTTGAAAGCTGGGCCGCTGGCGTCCACCGGGACCGAGCTAAATACGACAACAGCGCCACTCTGTATCATTTCATTTGTCTTAACTGTGGTCGCATTGAGCTTTTAGAAAGCATGTTTTTGCGTAAAAACCAACGGAAAAAACTCTTTTTGTAGTAACTTTTATTGGAGTTTAGTACAAAATGAAGGGCGCGTGTTGTTTTCTAAAATCTTTAGTTTGCAATGTTTTGCAGTACAATTAATATTGTTTTTATACAACCATGCCTCAGCGGTGATTTCAGGTAGCGCGTCCCGAGCTAGGTGTATATTAAACTCGGTAGTTATCCGCGGCGCGTCCGCTCGAAGCCCTTTCCACAGTATCTGTTCTGGCACCAAAATGGCCGATTTCAACGAAAATGGAAGTCACGTGCAGTTCCTCGACTGGCCGCTGCGGGAGAAATGGCGGCGTTGTGATCGCCATTAGCTCGGTTCTCGTGGACGGATCGGTGCCACTTTTTCAGAGCAGTCTCTGTGGCAGTTTCCCAACTGAGTGGTTCTAGTAACGGGTGGCTCAGCGCGAGGTCGGAGCTATGCTTGTAGTGCTCGCTGCATGTGTGAACAGGACTTAAGTCACAATAGAACGACGGTCTTAACCAGCCTTCAGACACGAAGGTGAGAAGTAAAGTGGAACGCATGTAAGCAAATATCGTGTCGCGTCGCGCCGTACCGCCCAGCCGCGTAACCATAACAACGGACGCCGACGCTACGATGTGGCCGAATGGCGCGCCGCCGCGTCACAGAGACGGCTGCTACGGTTACGTCACTCAGCGCCGTGATGCGGAGCGGTTTCCATAGACATCTGGGCCGGCTTGCTAGAACCAGCCTCTCAGCTGAGACTGGGTGAAAAAAAGCACTGCCAAAGCCAGCGCACGAGCTGAGCGGGACTCAGTTGCGTCTCAAGACGCTCGCGCGCCCCAGCCTTTGCAGTGCTTTCTTTCACCCAGTCTCAGCTGAGACGCTGTTCTAGCAAGCCGGCCCTGTCCCACGCTAGCCCAGGTTCTTTACAACAACAAGCGCAACGGTCCATTGTCAGGGAGCAAAGGACCCTTAAAGTGTTCCGCAGACGAAGGAACACGCGCCTCTTCGCCCGAATAATGAAAGAGCTGCGAGTGCGATAATTTTCTGGACGATCACTTCATTTTTAGGGTTGGAGTCCAGCGGAATGTTCTGTCGTCAATAAAGAGACGCTCCAGTCTTCCTATTACAAACCCCGCGGGTGACATATTTCCTATTACAACCGCGGGTCACATATTAGACACGAACACTGTGTCAGCGCTCGGTGGGAGCGCGTATTCTGACCGAGTGAAACGCGAGTTCCGGCCGAAGGCTGACGGAGCACTTTTCTCCGATGTGTGCGCCGCACTGACCTTACTTAGGTGACGTATAAAACGCGGCACAACGGATTTTCCATCCATACTCCCCGTCGTGCTAAGAGAACAACGGGGCGTCTGGGATGTCCGGCCTCGAGCACGTACTATAGCTGCTTTGCACCGTGCCCCGTCCGCGCGTGCACGATCGAGGGTCACGAGACCCCGAAGCATTACGGAAGGCAGGCAGGAAGCTCGCGCTAAAACTGGGACAACTCAAAGACCAATCAATCAACCCATCAATGACCACTCAGACTCGAGCGGCGTATACGGGAAAGCCTACGCAGCATTCTCAGCTTCCGTCAACAGAATACAGTGCGCGCTGCTGCAAATCCCCCTGAAGAACGCCACACTAAAACGAGTCATGAGTAATGAGCTCCTCCACTCCAAGAAGAAACGGAAGAACGCCGCGTTCATTTCTTCTTTTCGGCGACCAAGCGCGGCAGGCGCAGTGTTTGCCGCTGCGCGTCGAATGGAGGAAAGATATCCGCCCGGCTTAAAACAAGAAAAACAAAAAAAGAACAGGAAGAGGCCCATCGGATCCTCCGGCATGCGCGGGTGGAGCAGCGAGAACTTCCCGGGAGTTTTGGAGACGGACCGCGTCTACTTACGCGGATTCAGCCGGGTTTTCGCGAGATTACCTCCGCGCGAACTTTAGCCCCCTCCCGGTACGGCCGAGAAGTAATCAACGCCGTCTGGGCTCCAATGTACCCCAAGACGGAGCGCAGCGGAGGCTGGACGGCCAATTCTCGGCGTAGCGCGTACGACGCAACTTGGCGCTCCGCGCGTCGCTCCGCCCACCCGGTATACGATCACGTGACTAGCCCCGACCTAGGGACCGAATCCACTGGCGCGTAGCGTCCGATGCGGTACGTTTTCTAAGGTGAAACGAAGAAAAGCTAAATGGCAAAAGAAAAATAATAATCTGGAGTACCTCATTCTTGTATTTTCTTTTTATGTCTCTATCTTTTTTCTTCTTTTATTTTTCCTGTTTCTTTTCTTTTCTCTGAGACGAAGGAGCGATTGCGTGGATACTGAGAAGAGTGCTTTTAAGATCGCGCCCTAAACTGAGCAAAATAAAGAAATAAAAGGAGCTAGAAACGGCAGAAAACTACTGCGACAGACGGGAACACATGCGAAATAAAAGAGCCCAAAATGATCGGACGACACGAGACTGTCAAATACCAGTGCCAAAACAATGCACAGAGCTTAAATCAAAGTCCAATAATAAAGTAGAGAAACGCAAAGAGAGAGAGAGAGAGAGAGAGAGAGAGATAAGATATCGCATTCCCTCCATTCAAATTCAGAGTTTCCATGAATAATTCAGGAACGGACTAAGCGTTATTTGATGGTTTTTATACTCAAATCGCGCCAACAAAAAGTTTACTTTGAGTGAGAAAATCCATATCGGACGCGGAGATGCCGGACTTTGTAACGACACAGCGGACACTTCGTTTTAAACCGGTGACAAATTATGTCCGTAATTGAAATTCGAGTCACTCTAAAAAAAGAAAAAAAGAGAGGCCGTTCAGAATTATGAAGCGTAATTACCGGGGAAGAAGGATGGGAATCCTCGTAAGCAACACCACCGAAGAACTACAGACAGTGAGGTCCCTCGACTGGAACTCGTTGTGAAGCAATACAGGTGAGATGAACCGAAAAGTTCGAGCGACGGCCAGGAGCTGTACGACGTAGCCTTTCCCCGAGATGAAAAGTTCAACTATAGGCCTCCTGCACTGAAGCGTTGAACGAACTGTGGAGCCCTCATTTTGGGTAGTCCCTGCACTACTGATTGAGTCCCTGCACTACTTATGTCACCTTCACCGAGCTTTTTCTTTCTGTGCAGTGCTTAAGAACGGAGCAACACCTTTCGACGTCCGAGATCGGCTGGATTCAACGCCGCAAGACAATCGAAAGTGCCAGATTCATACCACCACCGCTAGAGCACGCGTCTCTTACCTCTGGGTGGTGACGTCAAAACATCTAGCGCCCCGACGCCTTATCTATTTTTTTTTTTTTTTGAAACGCTTGAAACGGCGTCTTTCGGCGCACGCTTTTAGCGTCTTACGTTTGACCTGTGCCAGCGTTACTAAATTACCTCAGTTGAGGAACTCCCGCGGAAGGCGTACCCCCCCTCACTCACTCCCTTCAGCCCGCCACCCGTCGTTTGGAGCGCCATCTAGACGCTGTGCTTCGAAACGTGCGTAGTCCATAGAATCAACCTCCTTGCATATAGAATACAGTGCAGTTACCATAGCAGCCGCCGCATTCTAACGCGTTCGACGAGTGAAGTGAAGACAAAGGCTGCTTGGCTAGCTTTAGGTCTAACTGAAGTCACTGGATCTGAGTAGCGCCATTGACTTCCCACTTGCTAGCCGGACACAAAAACTACCAACATACAGACGACAAAACCTCTCAAGGTAATTGACTCATCGCTGTCGGTTCTCATGGTGATCGCTATTTTGGACCCTTTCGAAGCTTCGAAAGAGTCATTAAAACCAGTCGCACCAAGATCGGTATGGATCATCATCGTACTGAAAGTGTTCCTCGGCCAATATGAGCGTCTTTGCCACTGTGGATTCAATAAACTTATCACTCATGCTTATTTTCCCAGATACTCTTACAATTATGTTGTTCTTCTTGCGTGTTTCAAAGACAGTAAAATTATTTTTCAATGCCCCCAGCACCGACGCCGCGTGTGATGCCGCACATCTTCGTACCGCCATCACACGCAACGTAAGTGCTTGGAGGCATTGAAAAATAATTTTGCTGTCTTGAAACACGCAAGAAGAGCAACATAATTGTAAGAGATCTGGGGAAATAAGCAGTGATAAGTTCATTGCGTGCGCAGTGCCAAAGACGCTCATATTGGCCGAAGAACGCTTCCAGTACGATGATGATCCATAGCGATCTTGGTGTGACTGGTTTTAATGACCCTTTCGAAGCTTCGGAGCTTTGAAAGGGTCGAAAATGGCGATCACCATGGCAACCGACATTGATGAGCCAATCAGCTTGAGAGGTTTTGTCGTCTGCAGGTTGGTATTTGTTTGTGTCCGGCTAGCAGGTGGGAAGGCAATGGCGTCACTTTCCCAGGATCCAGTGACTTTAGGGTCTACCCTTAATCGTTCCAATCAGAGCTCGGAGTTCTGTCGTCCGCGAGCCGCTCTCGTCTTCGCCTCTGCCTCCCTTTCTCGGCGCATAACGTTGACCCGTGCTTCGACAAAGTTGGAAATTTTGTTGTTTCCTTGTATTTTCCTCGTGATCTCGCGTTCCGCACCAGAGCAGGCACGCGTCTACGTGTGTGACAGTTTGAGACGCATAAGTTTGTACCACCCAAAACAATTCCTAACGAGTTTCGCAGCGCCATGTGGGCATCGCAGGAGGCCAATAGAACTGTAGTTCACACGTTTTAAGCAACGTTGAGCGAGAAAAAAAACTATTTTTAGGTCAAGTTTCTGTTGTGCGACACGTTGCGTCTCAAGCGCTCTGGCCTGCGAACAGAAACTGAGGGACGCTGACAGGCGCTAGTTTACACACATAGATCGTGCGTGAAGCGACGCTAGGACGCTGCTTCACGTCAGCGGTAAATGGTCGCGTCTCGCGGACGCTAGCGAAGACGCCTCTTTGGTGGTCGTGTCTCGTGGAGGCAACAGCTCAGAGAAACGAGCCTGTAGTAAGTACCAGGATGAGAACGGTAGATAATAATGCAGAGGCAAGGTGTGTTGAAGTTCACACTGTCACTCGATAAATAAACAGGCAGACTCACAGTGGCAGCGGATTCGCGTCCCTACTCGACAATTCCAACCTCCTTTTCCCATTTGGGCCGCCAGGCCACGTCAGTTTTCACTGCACACTTGGACAAGCAGTAGCTCTCAGCTCCAGGCCTCCACGTCTTTCTCACTGCGGGGACATCGCCTCCCTTGGATTTGCAGGTACTAGCCATTGCACAGCTTCAACTCGGAACGTCTTAATAGCATTTTAGCCTTGTCCAAAGCGTAACCCAATCTGCGCCGAGCTCCTGTGAAAAACCCACATTGAGTGACAGCAGCGCCACGCGCGGGTGTTCAAAGGGCGCGGGGGCGAGGAGCAGGGAAGGGCCAAGTGCATCCCGGAATGCCGAAAAAGATCAGGGATGAGTCAAGTAGTGGTGGCCGCTGCACTCTCACTGAGGGAAAGGCGGAATAGGAAGCCTTCACAGATGCTTTTAACGGCCGGAGAGCAAGTTGTCCGCTTCTTGCGCAAAGGCTGCGGTGGCGTCAGAACGACGCCGAGTTCAGACTGCGCTTTGAATGGAAGGATAGTGGGTAGACCTCAACGCTAGATGCCTCCAGGTCTACCCACTATTTCTTTCAATCAGCCAATAAGAGCGTAGCATTCTGACATTGTCGCAACCCCCGTGCAAGAAGCAGACGAACTTGCGCTCCGCAATGCTAAGTTACCCGAACATCAAAGAGAATGCCGGGAACGTCGGTCTACGCGTCGCACGTGCCGGCGTCTGCAGCAGAAACTGTTCTAAACTAAATGGTATCTTGCACGCGCGTTTGTCAACGCCTAATTTTTGTTATTTACTTCGAATCTTTTATACGGGGAAAGCGAGCGCGTGCGGTGCGTAGACACATTCCCAGCATTCTCCTTGATGCTCGGGTAATTCAGCAACAGGTCTATTAGTATCAACCTTTAGGAATTCACAACAAAATATAGAAAAGCAAACAAAAAACGAGCGTAAAGTAAAAAAACAACAACAAATATCCAGTCTAGTTTGATCTGAACGTTTGAAGCGCTTAGAGCGTGCGGGCGAAGCCACCGACGAAAGCGTCTGACACACGAGCCCCACGAGGCTATCAGTTTCCGGACGTCGGGCAAAATAAATCAAGAGCCCTGACGTCCCTGACCTCGCCCATTGACGGTGATGCCTCGTCCCTCATCAGGGCCTCGGCAAAGGATGCACGGGCAAGCGTCGGCTGTGATCGATTAATCGCTAACGCGTAATTTCCGAAAAGGAACCCCATCCTCTGGTTTTGTTACGTGCAAACACGCTGCCAGAACATTCTCATCTGCCCAACTCGCAAAGAGCAGCCCCATCGATTGGAGGCTGAAACCGAGTCGGTGAACCCGAGCGCTCGCAAGCGAGTCCCAGAACTGGTGCGTTCGAATCCCAGCCGAAGGGTGTCCAATGCTGCGCGGCAGAGAACGATCGACTGCTTACTGTAGAGCTGCAACCAGGGGGTTCAAATGGATCGCGATTTCTTGCCGAATATGTTGGTAGCGTTTAAATGTGTTGCAGGAGGGCTGTAGAGATACTGCAAACCCCTCATAGAGCTACCACTAAGCAGAAATAATAATAATAATGTTAATAAAAACAAAAACGATGCGTTAGGTTGAGGATCTGGTTTACTAGAATTCATTGGGTTGATTTGGAAAGGGTTCAGAGTGCTTTTCGTTTGAGCCCTCGCATTTAAAGGGGCAATAGAGGCGATTCGAAAGTTCACTTTAACGACTGAAATACTCGATGTTGCGTGTATTCCAGGCCATGTTGCAGAAGGTTCAGCCCGAAACTGCGCTTGCGTGCCGCACAAACTAATTTATCAGAACCAGCAATAATCACGCTGGGACCGACGGCAACGACACGCTAGACTGCGAAAAAGTAACCTCTTGAGTGACGTAGATCGTGACATCAACCTAGGCTCGACAGACGATTGGTCCAGGTAAACGGAGTCCACTCGTTTCCGTTTTCAATCGTAAGTTGCTAAAAATGTTTTTTTTTTCGTTTTGTCTTTTGTAAAAACGCCAATTGCTAATTTGTGCCAGACAGATTTACTGAAATAGAAATAAAGCAGCATTTCAGTGCACAAACAAATAGACTGAATTGGTCGAGCGCCTTTCACTCTCGCCTACTGCGCGGGGACTGAGTTGAAAAGCGTAGTCTGGCAACACTATCCATTCTTGTTTTATGAGCGAAACAGAAGTGGCACATTATCTTCTTCTGCTCATTCTGACGCGCGATTCTCGGTTCCACGCGTGAAGGAACTAGCAGGAACTGTTCCCGGCTGAACGCGCTGTCAGAGTCCCGGTACTCGTCCGGATCCGTGTCTGAACAGCTTCGTCCAAACCTTGTCAAGCGCAGCGCGACCTTTTCTGCCACTAGTCGCACTCCAGACTGTTGCGCCGTGTGCAACGAGAACATTTGTAGACGGCCTCTGCGTGCACTCAGGACTTGTTGCTGCGCCGAACTTGCGCGGAAGAGACGATAAACATCGGTAAATCGGCCACGCCGACTGCTCCGAGGCCATGCTGCGTCACTCCGTCGCTTTTAGGACGACTTCAGGAACTTCGGCGTCAAAGCAGAAAGCCAGCTTCGCCTTCGTCGATTTGTCTTATGTACAATTCGTATTAAAAAAGTAAAATTGAGCGCATTGCTGGTCTCTAATGAGTTGAAAATCATGATTTTCAAAAAAGACAGTTTAAAATCGTCATTATTGTCTTTCAAGCTAACTATAAAGGTGCGAGCATAGAGCGGCATATGGATCGCTCCAAATCCCCCAAGGAAATTACAGAGCTCGCGGTGTTCAAACGCATCAACACGAGTTAGCGAGCGAGCTACTTACACTGCACAAGATTCCAATGCACAGTGGACGCATTTTCAAGCTCTTGACTAGCGACCGTAGCCTTTACAGTGTGTCATGAATGTCTATAAGGTGAAGCGGTAAGGGTGGCCCTTAGATGCTAGTATTTAGAAGACTTGGTCCACCGGAACGGGGGACCATCCGATGACGGAGCAGGTGCCGAGCGCGCCCCAGCGTTCGTGCGTGTACCGCTCCATGTTCCTCCGGTTACAAAGTAAAAGGGACCGCGGTGACACTCTTTTACGACTGCGCGCGTGACAATCGACCGACGACCGACAGTTGTTCATTAGAACGAGGTGCAGATGCGGAGCCGCCGACACCTCGCTCTCCCTCCGTCCAAACCGACGAAGGGGCATTTGTCACCGGCAGAATGTGAAGCGGCAGTCGCACGGTCAGTGTTCCCCGCCCTCTTGTCACGTGGTGACACAGCGACGCTGCCGGAAAAAGCCCGCCCGTAAGACAAACGGCACGCCGGGACAAGCGGGAAACAGCGATCACGGGGAGTCGAGCGCGCAATTCGTTTCCACCTCCGCGACGCGAGACGCTAATGCCACCCGCCATCTGCTTTGTTACAACGGGGGTAACGTCTTTTTGTAGATCGTTCCAGCCGGCCCGTAACGACCTCTGAAAACAGTGTTGCTAAATCGTGGGAAATTTCCTATATTGAGGGAAAGTTCTGAAGTTCCAACAGACAAGGGAAAACTCTTTTTTTTTTTTTTTTTATTACGTCAAAGAGGTTGTTTCCGGTATTCTGCCTCTTATGAATCCCGATAGTGGCAACTGCATGTAGGCCCTCGAGAGATACAGCTAGTCGAATCTAAAGTAGTCGTATCCACAGTCGGTGAAGGGCTAAGAGTTCAGGGGAAGTTCCTCCCACCTCTTTTTACCTTAGCAGAAGGGAAGGCTGGAAGGAAGTAGCGTCCTCTACAGCGTTCGCTTTGCTGAAGTGGAAAAAGCTGGAGGAGCATCTCCAGATTTCTTCACCTGTCACCGACTATAGTTTCCATCGTCCAAACCACGTGGTTAGAACGAAAGATCAGTGCTTGAAACCTTGTGTTGAAATTACTCTGGCTGGAGTTGAAACTAACCGCGGGGACAGCTATTGCACTAATTTCATTGTTACAAAAAAGGCGCCTGCAATGTTTCAACAAAATAGAGAGGAAAGCAGGGCGAGCAGGCTTTTGCGAGCATTAGTTTACACTTTATTTGCATTCCTACCACTGCAAATATTATGCGATGATTAACGCAGCCTGTCCATCAAAGTACATTGTCTTCTCTTCCTTTCCACTTGTTAGCATCAATGGCACCGCAGGTTTGACTCCCTAAGACAGAACGCGTGTAGAAGTCCCAGGCACGTCAACAACATGCTGAATGATGAAGGACAGTAGGAACTGCTTCGAATGGTTATATTAGATGCAGAGCCAAAAATTAATAGTATATTACACAGAAATCATGTTGAAAAAGAATATCAATAACACTCAAGTTGATGCATTCAAGTCCTAAAGGTTGGAATAACACTGTATTTATTAATTCTGGTAAAAACAAAGTTTTTGTCATTTGATTTCAATGACAATTTATAGGCAGGATTTCATGATAAAAAGGTCGGCATGTGAACAATCCACTCGAACTCATTAACGCTATTCGCAAGTTTCGAACCACTGCTCCAGCTAAGTGAGTTTTAGTTTACTCCGTTTCCTGTGCCATCACACACATGGAACCTATGTGAAGGTAATAACTAAAATCAGGAGTTGACATAAAAGAAGTAAGCTTTATAGAGAAGTCCACAAACCTTTCTGGAATACAAAAGTAACCTAGTTCAATTTCAAATTGAAACAAAAAAATCATCAGAATATCGTAGCCTAGCATATGTACTAACCAAAGTTTTATTCGAATCTTTTTTTTTTCTTTACTGCTAGGTAGAGTTGTTACGGAAAGAAGAATAAGCGTCTCAAAGACAGGATAAAGAACAAGACGACACCGAGCTCTGTGTCGTCGTCTTCTCTGTCCCTCTCTTTGAGGCACACATGCTTATTTCGATGTACCAACAAGCCCAACCTTCTATTTTGCGAGGGTTGTTACGTTAGCACTTACCAAGACAGTTTTTTTGTAATATACTTAACGCTAATGCGTGCAACTCCCTTTTTTTCACTTCGCAACGCAAGATTCAAAAGACTCACTATATACTCCGCGGTTTTCGCTTCAATGCAGTGTACCAGTGCGCGTTCAGAAGCGTAATCAACGAATTGCTGCCCAACCCAGCAGAACAGACCGCGAACATGAGAATACTGCGCGACTTACAATTACTGTCAGTGTTTGATAGAGCGATCCATGTCGACAGCAGCGCGTTATTTAAGGCGACAATCGAAAGTTCTCAAAATTTGGACGAGCTTACCGTAACGATCCCGCCGGCAGGTGCTCGGCAATTATTATATTTCCAGTAATAACATAGTAAAATTGCGTTTCGGGGCAACATTGGCGTAAATTCATCACGTTTTGTCGAAATGTAGCAGTATGTGGCACTTTGTCGGATTTGGCGCAAATGGCACCAGCGATCACATCACTGCAGTAAGGATACACGACCGCATGTCGATAGGATTCCGATGCTGATCGAAGGGAACAGGTGTGGGCCCGACATATTAAGCGCTAAAATATTGGAGACAGACGCTTTATGGTACCTTGGAGGAAGACGACCATCGTCTTCAAGCCCGGGGGGGGGGGGGTATGCTGGCTACAGCAATGGATCGAAACTAATGCGAAAACGAACACGTGCTTTATCAATCTCTCATTTCTTAAAAAAAAAAAAAATGTTTGCCAAAGCCAGTTTTTTAAATGAAAAACAACACGACAGTATATGTAAGCAAGGTGGAACAACTGTACCAGACCTGCCAACCCTACAATGCTGAAAATACTACAGGGGATGCCAAGAAACACTACAATTGTGTGAAGAAATACGAAAACTGTTTTATTCTTGAAAAACTTGGTTTAGGTAAGCACAATGCATCAACTAGGGCACAAACACATCATACAGTGCACGAAATGTCTTATTCTTTAGAAGCAGAAGGTTGGGCCAACACTGAGGAAGTTGCAGCTTTTTCTTTTCTTAGGAAGTTCTTGTCGAACACTTGTTCATGGCACTTTACGGACTTGGCTGCATCTCACAACTAACAACTCTTAAGAGTCTTTTTGGACATGGAGGAGCGGAACCGCGTGTGTGCCTTCTTCACTTTGCTGAAAACTCTTTCGCCCATGCCTGGTCTTACGGAGACGTTAAAGAGCAAAAGTTCTTGCTCTTTAACGTCTCCACAATAACCGCCGTGAGCGGCACGTTGTGTTCGATCAAAAATTCCGTAAAAAGGCATTCTGCTCGGGTAGTTTCGTAATCCGTTAATCGACTAAAGTAACCTCCAAACTTCTCGTTGGTTTCAACTAATTTAGCACTCCTTGTGTTTTTTTGTTTTTTTTGTATTCAGATGAAACAGATAGTCCCGGCGACCAGCTTGCGAAATGTTGACATCGCAGCGACTGACTACAAAATGCGTACCTTTCGCCTCTTGCGCGACGTCTTCATAAATATAAAGTCGGTTGAATAGCTGGGAATAAACACTCGAAAGTATTTTTTCCCGACATCCTGTAGCAAAGATGGTTTCAAGGGACTGCATGAGTTAAAGTTCCAGTAACACAACGCACAACGTTCGCCACAACCAACGTCGGCACAACAAAAAAAGATTTCCTAAACAATTTTTGGATTAATATGGATTGATGGATGTTAGCGGCTATACCACCCCTTACAACACTGGAGCGGTAGCTTGCGCCCCCTGGCATACAAGTCGATGTACCAGTGTTGCCAACCCCTAACTTGTAAACAGGCAAGATGCAGGTTAAACAAAAATAATTTTTTTTACGGGGTGCGGAAAATTGTAGAAATATTGTTGTTAATACGATAACCGTAAGAAAGCGCTGGAAAGCGGACACTTTACGATAAAATCGTAAAACTTGGCAGGTATGCTGTACTGAAAAACAAGCCTGTAACGTACGCAACAGTTCCACTTCAAAACCAGACTATACCGTGCAGAATTGGAGCAATGAAACGCACTCACGGCGAGGAGGCAGACCGTTCCCAAAGTCTTTCACTCCCTCCCAAAGTCAGTCTTTCCCAAACTCGAACAATATGCGGATGGGCAAGCGCGGCGCAATCCAAGCGCTCAATACGAACCCAAAAGCAGCACAGCAGGGAACACTTTATCGAGAACAATGCGCGCCGCGCGGCAGTTTCCATAGCAACTTGGAAAAACGCTGTGACGCATGTGGCAGCATAGCATAAGTCCAGCTCACAGCGTCCGCGGCAGCTGGAGTAGAAATTGCCAGGCGGGGTCAGTTTCCGTCCCTCATGTGTCCCCTGCTTAAGTAATAAAACTAACAAACAAAAAACCCCCCCCCAAAAAAAAAAGAAAAACTATTACAAGCACGGTATTAGATAGCTTCCAGTATAAGTCAAATTCATGACTTTTTATACCGACCGAACCTTAACCGTAAGCTAATAGTCATCCCCCTCCCAAGAACAGGCTGAGCAGTAATGGAAAGCAAGTCTCGCCCGCCTTTTCGTTGTCTCATTGGTAGTCTGGCGTCACGGTTCGTTCTAGTCAGATCTAAACTCGAAAGGGGGAGTTGTCCTGAAAAAGACACGGCACAACGCGAGGCCCACATGGGGCCGTCCAGTTTCTTTTCGACCAGAGAAACGGACGTCCAGGGAATCGGCACCCACGAAACACAGGCACAACGAAAACACAGCATCCGTAGGGAATACCCTGATGTCATCCGAAAAGAGAAACAAACGTTCTGACAACCATGAGCGCTGCTTGATTATGCTGCAGGGGTTCGATGTGGATCCCCTAAAACAAGCCCCTGAGGAGACGGTACTCTAGGGAGGGCCGACTCCCGCTGATGGAGGGGGAATAGGGAGTCACGCACGCGCCTTGATATTCCGCAGAGAGTCCAAGACGTGGTTCGTGTTCGCCTCCCGCTCTCTCCTCCTTGGCTCCCTCTGGCATTCACCGAACACAAAAGGTTACGCTACGTTCAGTGCAAATTAGAACACTATTGGAAGGAGATCCAGCCGTCGCGCCTTTAGCGGCCACAGTTGAAAACTAAATCCATGGTGGCGACTAAAACATTCTTTGTCTCATCCTGCAAAATGAAGCGGCGGCGGTAGATGTGGTGCTTTCCGACGCATCATACATTCGCACCGTGCGAGGGCCCTTACACTTGAGTTTGAGGCACGAACCAATTTTGATGGACCAGAGAAGCCGCGCCACCTTGGTTCGCTTACGGACGTCCTGGGCGAAAGGCGCTTTACGACTCACAGCGATGGAAGCGGCATTTGACCTTTTGTAGCGGGTCTTGTAGAAGGCAAAATGTTGGTTTCGATAGCTGCCCGTGCTTCCGAAGCAGGTTTCAACATATAATATGTCAGCACCATTTTTGAAAAAATATTAAAGTTTATGAAAAGGTCATCTTTGACTGTGACTCAATGTACACATTTTAATGCCAAAACATATTGCTTACTTCTTTTCGCAATAAAATTATATAAAAATAATCACAAAAAATTAAAGTACGGCAACCAAACAAGTCCTAGAAATGTAGAAGTCCTAAACATGTAACAAAAACTTTTTTTTTAGAGATAGATTTATTAAAGTAATGATTGGTTCTGCCTTAAATATATACTAAGGAAACAAAAATGGTTGACAAGAATGAATGCACAGCCCCTCGGACAAATAATACTAAAAATATGTTCCATGTGCATCATAGTGTAATGTTTCAATTAATTGTAATTCCACTCGTAGATCTGGAGCGCTTTCCAAAATCCGCGAGGGAGGCAAAATTCTGCTCCGTGGGACCCGCTCCGAATCGACGAGGGAAAGATAAACTCGCATTTTTGGAGCGACCTCCCCACACCCCTAACCACCGCTTCCCCCTCCGCCGTTCAATATGGCCGCTGCTCGAACTTGACAAGCCGACCAACGCCTCAGCCGACTGATCTTTCCGACGACCAGTGACAACTGTCACTGCTTTGCTGCAGAAATAATGCGCTACACAGGACGGGCGAAATAATACGTACCACGGCACCCATGTCACAAATAAAGACGCGTTGGTTCGGCACCGTCACATACCTTTCGGCCGCCTCGAAGCGCCGGGGCGCGGACAGCGGTTGCCAGCGGTGGAGTTCAGATTTCTGGTACGACTTTAATAAGCACAGAGGTAACAAATCATCACTTGCTACGGTCGTTGCCTAATCTCTTCTTGCTTTATTTCACGGGAAAACGCCTGCGGAATGCAGTGTAAAAAGGTAAACAATCATTGGCTGCAGAATGAACAGGCCTAACCTTGCGCTCTGCCTCTTCGGTCGTTCTTCTGCTCGTTCTTCCTCTCACGATCACAGATGTCAGCGCTTACGATTTACCACGCTCCACAGTCCCGGCTTTGTATCCCTGATCTACGCGAGGTAGAAGCGTTCGAGCCGTCACAATCCCGCGTAAACAACGGACGCACCCGAACAGATCCAACTCGACGACCCGACCGTGGCCCGACCGACCCGCCGACCTCTGCCACCCTCGCCACGCATGCGCACTGCCGATTTAGACGGAAATCACGTGGGCCGCTCTGTCAACTTCCGGAGAGATCTGTGTAATCCCGCAGAGCAAGTTCGGCGGGGTTTGGAGCGCTTCACGGAGCGGGCGCTGCCAGAGATCTACGAGCGGAAGATGACCAACTCGAGCCAGATCTGCGAGCGGAATATGCGCGCTCCAAATGGAGCGCTTTTGGAGCGCTCCAGATCTGCGAGCGGAATTCACCAAAAGACAAAGCGTTTGCCCCCTCCGTCCGATATCATTCCAGTAAAAATTCAGCAAAGACCCGCATATTCCCTAAAATGTCGACTGGTAAAAATAGAGTCACCTAATTTATATAAATTCCGCAAAAAAACAAAAATACACACCTCTAGAAGGTGTGAGAACATAGATACGTGCTTTGAAGGCAACTTCGAGCATACGGAGCAGCGTTGGAGCCAAGTTGAGTAAGAGTTGAGTGACCTGTCACCATTATATTTATTATAGACGGGAGCAGCGCGGATCGGGTCTTTCCGAAACGTCCTCAAAATCCACACGCACTACTGGCTCGATTTCGTCGCTCTGCTTACTTTCCGAATGAGCCGAAGGGAAGCATTTTCGTTTTATGTCACAATGCGCGGCGCGGCCCTCTTTGCCCTTTTCGTACTTCGCTCAAGAGCATCACTTGGCGCACAGTGGCGCGAATTCTTGGGAAAAAAATTGTACTTTGGCGTGACAGGTTAGAAGGGTTGCGTTCTTGGCGCACTTTGGCGCGAATAGCGCAGCGCTTTCATCGCTGGTTAAACACAGTTCCTTCACTGCATTCAGCTCGCTTTCGTTAGCGGGCCCTTTGGCTCGGATTGTGACCATGCTTCGGCATGGCATGTATAGTCTGTTGCTGTCATGCCGCTCATTTGATATATGTTCCATTCACCTCCTATAACCTTGCAGACAACTTTATTCGCGAAGCCGTCGGATGCGCGGCCAAATTCCTCGCCGGTCATGTGAAGCGCGCGCCGCCACTAGAAGCGGCGCGTCGCATTGCAGCGCGATGACGTCAAAGGAGCCGCGGTCCTTTCCATCGGCGACGCGCTACTCTCTGAAACGCCGTTGCCAGGGAAACCCACTCGGTCACGACGACGACGACGATCACACACACACCACCGATCGCCTGGCATTCGGGGTAACATACGGACACCGCCATGAAGCGCGGGTCACAACAAACCATTACCACTTTAGGGCGAAAAACTCGCATTTATCTCCAACACCGCTTCGAGCGCCACATCGCCTAGGCAGAGGAGCGCAATTGAGTCTGCCGCAGCAGCCTCGCTTACGCAGAATCATCCGACGAGTGCATTAAATGCCAACAAGCCAACTGCTGCGAGTTTCAAGTTTAGAGAGTTCGCACGACGTGACCATGCCAAATTCGAGCCGCAAAAGCCCCGCCGTCACTTTTGGCACGAGAGCAGCCCAATAAAACCATGTGACCTGACCCTTCCTCCCCCCCCTCCCCGCCCCCCAGAACAAAAAAGAAAAAAAAAGACGACGGCAGTGACCGAGGGAGACCCCAAGCGGTAACGGCCAAGTTAGCCGGGCGAGCGGGCAGGGGCTACGCAGCCGCCGACGCAACAGTTCCCCGGGAGTCGCCTCGCTCCAGCGTGTTACGCCCGCGCCAGCAAGAAAGGAAGGGCCCCGTCACGCCTGGCACAGCCCGTCGCCCAACAAGCGAACCAAAAGAACACAACACCGGGAAAGTACACACGGGGCAACGAGGCAACAGCGGCCCGAAACCAAGTTTCGCCGATGTGCGCGCCGAATTGGACAAACAGTTCGGAAATCGCGAGGGACCAACCTGGGCCGTTCGCTCGCCTTACCGGGGGCAAAGCACGCACGAATCCGTCGTGTACGGGCCCTAGTACAACCTCCGGTCGGGACTTGTTCCGTTCGACCGTGTTTTGTGTTGTTCGCCTTTGTGCCTGTCTTTGAGTGAGCGCCCGTGTGCGCGTGGGGCTTTCTGTGTCGTTTTTGAGGCGCGCTGCTCTCGCCGCGGGATAGCGGGCCCATGGCAGGAGCTCTGGGGGCATGTCAACGCGGTGGAAGGAAAATTGAAAGTGCGAGGAAAGCTGCCGCATTAAAATGAGTGAGGACGGTGCGACAGGTCAAATGGGCCGTGACCTGACTGTACAGGCCCGGGCAAGCGAAACAACAACCTCAAAGAGGAAGAAATAAAAAAGAAGCAAAATATACTAGGAGTCAACTCGCTCGACTGAAAGGAAAACGAAAAGAAAGAGGGACCGAGAGACAAGCGTGACTGTAAAACCTCGCTCGACGCTCTTGGGCGACTCCGGCGTGTCGCTCTCGGGGACGTGGTCGAAGACATATGACCTCACTGGTTGGAAGACACTTGCACTTTGAGTCAATGATGCTCCAAAATGGCTTCGAGGCGGTCCACGAAAACACAATTCGAGCAGTGCAGAATCAAGAAAATGAAATTCCCATTCCGTACTTCGAATTTCGATCTCTGTTGGCGACTAGATATGAGGATGCTCGAAGTCATGGACTTCTTAAAATAACACTATCGTAGTTAACAGCCTGACATCACGCCCAATATTTGCGTCGATGAAAGCACTGATTAATCCGACCAGAAAGTTTGGCCGATAGTGGAATTGGAGTTTACGAAGTTACTCACTCCCTTGCTAACGACTTTCTTAAACGTTTTTAATATGTTTTTTCTTTTTTTTTGTGATGCAGCGCTGCATTGTAGTTTAAGCTAACTGAGGTTTTGAGACCGTGTGAAGACGTGGCACGAGGACAGGAGGTAGCAGAGTTGGTCACCTGCCAAACACCCGCGCCGCCATCCCGACACGTGGTGAGTGACTTCACACGACGCCCCCTCGCCTCAATCTACCCGTTCTCCACGCGTCGCCGCAAGAAGGAAGAGGCGACGCTTTGAAAAGACGCCGCGCCGGGTGCGAGGAGAGCGGGTAGTGCGCGTCCACAGCGTTTCTCATAAAATGGAATTCTGCATCTGATGACTCGATCTATAAATAAAAATACAGTTGTATTATTTTTTTCCCCGTTAAGCACGTTATGTTTTTGTTTGCGAACTTCTAACTGCGTGTTGTTGTTGTTTTTTTCTTGAATTTTGATAACAAATTTTCTGGTCAACTTTCTTCCCTTTTCCCTTCCCAGCAAGAGTCGGCAGTTAAAGCCTCAGCTTAGACTAACCTGGCTGTTTCCATCGTGTTTCTCTCTCTCTCTTCTCTGTCTTTATAAAGTGCTAGACGGCGCAGGGTACGTGTCACAACCAACTCTCATAGGCTTTAGATCCCCATTTATATTCCCATATATGTACCGCGGATATGGATATATATATACACATATATATCCATATGCACCTGCGCCTCTATCATATGCTATATATATATATATCATGGACCGCGTATGACACCATGCACCTGCGGGCACGAAACGCTCCACGTGAGACAGACCCTCATTCACCAAAGCAAAGAAGAAGAAAAAAAAACGACATGCTAAACCCCCCCCCCCCCCCCCCCCCCAAAAAAAAAAAGAAGCTATAATAAAGATTGTCCGACAAGCGAGCGCTATTGGCGACGAGATGTTTCGGTGGCGCCCTCTTGTGTTCCCTATCTCTGACGTCACGACCGGGATTATTAGTAGAGAGTTGAGAGTCTGACATTGCTCGTCTTTGCGCCGATGAAAGCAGAAATGACCCTACTCAAGACTTGAGAGTGACCGTTTGACCAATCGTGGATGGCCGACCACAGCGACGGGTATGGCTGCGTACGTTGTCGCCAATACCAATCCGCGTATACGTTCCAAAAACATTTCCCATCGACCGCAGCGCGTTCAAAAGGGACGTGGAATATTTTTTTATTCTTCTTTAGCTTTAAAGCTTAACTAAAAGGCGAAATGGAAAATTGCGGGTCGTGATGTGCTTGGGCACCGGAGGCGATGACTCCAAGCTTCCAGCGTGCTTTTTAAGCACACCATGAAATTTGTTACTCGCAAGTGATGATAAGTGCCGCCACGTGCCTCATTGGCCACGAACCCGAATTCAAATATTCGTCGACGGATTCATTGTTTACCAGCGCATACGTCCGAGTGACGTAGTTCTCGTGTTCAGTGCGTGAGCTGGGTTCGGCTGACTTGCTTGGGCGCCGAGGCTGCACCACGGTGAGAAATCGGAGAGCATTCGAACAAAATGAAATAAGAAATAGTCCGCTATTTTTTTCAAACTTCCGTACCGAAAAAAGAAAAATCAGGTAAACCAAAAGCGGTATTACAGCGTCAACAGTAAATACTCGTATACCCTTGTTACACGGGCACACTAAACTGCAGTTAGGCAAAGCCAGAGTTAGCACACAATACTTGCGGACAACATTCTGCAGCTCTGCAGTCAAAGCTATGGGCGAACGTGCGCTTGAGCATCTTGAGCACCCATCAAAGCATGCACGCGCGCTCTTCACTTCTCCTGAAATAGCTGTCCGAGAGTATAGTGTGGTAACCGTGGTGCCGCGTAACAGCAGTTAAAGCTGAGTTAACCGCGGTTAAGGGTGCCCGTGTAACAGGGGTATTATTCGGTTCTTCGAGGACTGCGGTTGAAAAGCGATCTGTTGATTGTACTGCGGTTGAAAAGCGCCCTGTCAAAAGCGCCCTGTGATGGAGGGTTAAGCGCCGTTCACACACTTGCAACCGAGTACGAACAAACCGAACCGAAAAATCCCGGACCAGCGCGGATTTTTTCGGTCGCGCACCAGTCACCTAGCTGTGTTTGGAGATTTGTGTTTGTCCTTTGTCCCTCTTGTTCCCCTTCTCCAGAGATTATTTTCATCATTCTTGTCCAGCTCGCTTGCACCTTTGCATTTAACTGCATTATATTCACAACATGATCGGAGTCTAGCCGGTTCCAAACACTCTAAAAAGAAACACCCTTACACCCTTCTGTCCAATATAATACACCCCAAAACTACAGTTCGACGAACAACGCACTGACGCCAAATTTTACGAAGGTTCTGATAACGGTGCGCTGTATCTTATTAAATAGCTAAGGTACGTATCAAAGACCACTGAAAGAAAACACTGAGGTTTTGCAGTAGGGCCAAGAAAACCCTGGTTATCTTTTTTCGTACTCAGTAACACGCACATTAGCTATTTTAATTAGTTGTACCACACGGCTATCCAGCCTCTCGTGAAAGTTAGTGCCGTCAGATCAACGTCAGTGCGCTGCTCGTCGAACTGAAATTGGGGGGTGTCGTATACGGGACAAAGGGTATCAGAATACACCTTTTTGTTCTGAGAGTGAACGGTGCCACGGGCGCGACACAGCCGATTGCGGCTCAGCGACTCGACGCGAGAATTCAGTCTCCGGTAGGGCGGCGCTCGACAACAATCGGCCCTTCGATGGACGAATATTGGAGGATCGCGTTCCTGGCCAAACACAGAAATCGGCGAACACTGAGAACGCCAGGAGCAGAGCACGTGCTTTGACAACCCGGCATGCGATTGTCACGAACATGGATGTCACGACATGGCGAAAGAACAGATTTTCCTGGCTGTGAGTCGAGCGGCTGAACGCTCTCAATTTTATCCTCTTTCTTCAACAACTGTTATCACACGAGCCGATGCGCAAGACTCTCGTGAACGGCCACGTCAAAAACCTAGATATTAGTTTTCTCCCAAATTAGCGACGAAGACTGCTCTTTTTCTTCATTTTTCTGCGTTGGCAAGTTTATTTTGCGTAGGCAGTCAGCGGGAGCTTGTGCAATTCACTCCGGCAAGCCCGATGCCGCTCAGAGCACCCGCTTCAAAGCTCGCCAGCGCGCTAGAACTCCACGGCCGCTAAAACAACGTCAAAAACTCCGACGCGCAATAAGGAACGTGGAGATGTGTGCCCTGTGTTACGAACCAAAATTTCTCGCTCCCTGAAAAGGGCAAACTCAAACAGGCGAGGCCACGGCCATTCGCGGAGAGCGCCTCACGCTCCGAGAACTTCGCGTGCTTTCCAAGGACGCACTTTTAATTAACTCGGCCGACGACGTGTGCCCTTTCCGCCGCGTTCAAGGAACCAGAGCCAAAAAGCACTCTTGCTGCATTAAAATTTAAAACAAAAGCAACAAGAAAAAAAAACACGTTGTAGAAGCGAGTAAAGAAGAAAAAAGAGAACGGGAAACCAGCGGAGCGATAATTAAAATTAGAGGAGTGTTTGTAGAAGATGGCTTAGCAGTACCACGGACACGAGACGGTCCCTTTGAACGCTGTCGGTGTCATCTTATGTCATCTTATCTCAACTGAGCGAGGTTGTCCGGTCGGGTGAAGCAGGGGTTTGTTGGATGACGACGATACGAGAGCAAGCTCCGGCCGACGAGACTGAACGATGTTAACTACGAACAATATTTGGATGCTGCCCAGTATAGACACTATGGAACGAGACGTGTACACGCTACTTTTAATATCGACAATCCCCCGTCAAAATAAAAACGTATATTAAAAAAAAATCAATCAAATATGACTGTTTTACTTGACCCTGCGTGATAAACGCAGGGTCGAGACTACACCGCTTATGGGGCAGGCTTAAGGTCTACGGGCTAAGAGCGCTGTAGCCTCGTCCCCTCAAGCTGCAGGCCACAAGAAATTAAAGAAAAATGATAATCGGTTTAAGTAAGAAATATCAAAAGGAGGAAGAAAAACTCAAAGAAGTCTCTGGCTTTCTGGCGTCGTTCCGTTCCATTATTTTTTTTCTTTTTTGTTTTTGCTAACGGGGAAATTGGGACGTTACGAAGTTCTCTTCTCTAGACGAGCTGGTGTTTGTGAGCTCACTGTACAAGACGCTAGAGCAAGAAACGTAGCGTGGCCTCCCACACTTCTTGTAGGGGTGTGGGAGGTCACGTGACATTGGTAGTTTCTAGTTTCCATTGAAGTCCCTTGAAGTTTCTCTGTTCTAGTTGAAACCAGATGGAAGGACGGCCACGAAGTTCATTTTTATTTTTGTGGCGGGCACCCCTTGGCCTGCTTTACGGACTCGGAAGGCAAGCAAGTGTTGCTGAAGGTTACACGAGGAGCATGCATGCTGCACCTTATTTTTGGCTCTTGTAACGTGGTTCCAAGTGTAAGCGCCGCACATTTGCGACCGAGTAAGACCAAGAGAATCCAGACCGGCTTTAAGCCTCTTGCGATCTCATAGGACCAGCTCCGCTGTAGCGCATCCGGTCCCAAGAGATCGCAAGAGGCTTAAAACCGGTCTGGTCTCTCTCGGTCGTACTCGGTCGCAAGAGTGTGAACGGGCCTTAAGCTTTCACCAAAACCGACAAGCTTAAAGGGAAACTGAGGCGGTTGTGAATTTCAGTAAAAATACTTAAACCGCCTTCGTTTGGCCTCCAGGATCACGAATATCGAGATTATTATTTTTCCAATTTGGTACACGGAGGCTGCATAAAATAATTTGTACCGCTCAAGCCCCTGAGTCCCGGAGCGTTACGTCATAAAAGAAATTTTTAGAATATCGCTCTCGCACAAGTTCGGCGCCTATCAAAGTTATGCACGCGCACTATTGCTATTTTCGAAAAGGTAAAAAATAAAAAGTAAATAAAGACGTCAGGATTGAAATCAGGCGGGAATGTACCTGGCAAGGTACATTCCCCCGCACTGATTACAGGCTTGCTACTAGCCTAAAAGTGGAGCAAATTAGAAATATACTTTTTTTTATAAATCTTGCACAAATCTCGAAACACATTCATAGTTACCCTACCCGCGGAGCTGAATGTTGGAGGTGGTCACACCGAGAACAAACTATGGCACACAAACGCTGAAATACGCTGTTCCTAAATAATTTAATCTGTTTTTAGCTAAAGGTATTCATTGGGATAAGTTATCGTTGAGTGAAGTGAGGTCACCCTTTTTTCACTGATGATTAGTGTAATTGCCTCTTTTTCCGTGTTTTGTTCTTAGTACTATGAGCTTGTTTTTGTTTTTGTTTGCCCGTCATGCCATATACGTCCATATTGTGATAATCTAAGGTATTGTGCTCAGCATGTTGTGATAGCGATCATTTTCTGTAAATTTGTGTTTCTCTTTCCAATTGATGTATTATTTCCCCACTCTGTCGCTGCTGCTGTAAGCGGTCAGGAACCCGTCAAGTTGTGCCTCACAGCTTTTTCCTGATCGCCACCATCATCCTCGATGATGGAAATAAACATTATTATTATTATTATTATTATTATTATAAGCTTGCAATTGCACGCGCTGCCCACACGAGCGACACGACACGCGCTTGGCGGCCGAAACGTGCTTATTTGACGTAACGACTGGTAGGAGGTTTTTGAGTTTTCTCGCGTTTCATTACATCTTCATGGCTAACGAACGTGATATTCAATTTCCAGTATAAAAATAAGCCAGAAATCACCACGAACTCCTTTTTTTATGCTCTGTTCTTCAAGAACATCTTTAGCTTCCCTTTGTAAACAAGCAGAAATAAATAGGGGATGAACCTCTCGAAACCCGCCTATCTAACTATTTTGTCAAGGAATCGACCTTGAGACGTCCCCCAGAAGTTTTCGATCAGACTGCAAACAACTGCTCTGGGGCATGATATGCCAGGCCCCACTTTTCCTTCCCTCGAGCGATATGAGCGCGGCAATGGTTTCACGAACCTCTGAGGTATAGGCATTTCCCGAACGTCCTTTGCGACGGACGAAACGACAGAGCGACGCAGTTCGTGAAACGCCCGTATAATATCATTCACGCGGACATCAGCCATTTAAAGAGTCAGCCACAAAAACATTACGATTCAAGCACCTTTCGCACTTTCCATTAAAAGAGGCTGATGGTAAACCACCTGGTAAGCCACAAGAAAAGCGAACTAAAATAAATCGCTCCAACTTTACGGTATTCATCTCGAAGAGGCCTAGAATAGTTAATAACTGAAATAACACGCGGTAGCGTAGTCTTCAGAAAAACTTCAGTACGGGCAAGACTAGACTAAGAAAGTGTACGAAATACAATTCATCGAAGAAATGGAATCTCGTAAAACTGCGTTATGCACGGCTTGCGTTGATTTTCCCATCAAGTGTCACCGTTGCTGTGGCCTGGCCTCTGAGCGCGTACGTTCTGCAGCATACATTCCGCAGACATCGATTCGCTCTCCTCGGCAAGACCTGATAGAGATAACCACCGGCACGGCGCGAAGCCGTCGTGTGCAAGCGACGGACGACGTTATTGAATGTCCCTCGACAAAGACATCGCTAACGAAAATGCGTAGGCTGTTCAAAAAGCCCGCGGAATATATGAGCGTCTCATATTGATCTATGGACGAGAAACAAAGCAGGCGAAGCTTCACAGAACAAAAAGATACCTTAGGCCTCATGCAGTACATCTAAGGGCCCGAAATAATGAAGTGTTATGAACTGGAAGCAAGCACCCACGAAACGTCCTAGGCATGTGCCCCGTGCTCTGATTTATAGGGAGTGGGTGGGGCATACGGTATCGACAACAATCGGACCTTGAGCGACCATGATTGCCAGGACGGCACAAAGAAAACGGTCCCAGTTCCTTTGAAACCCGAAGTTTCATGGCGGGCAGAAAATGAACTCGTGCAATCGCACCATTGTTTCATAAATCGCGCTTTCCGACTGAACGCCCACCGCGACAACGAAAGTTTCCGACTCCAAAGAACAATGGCTGCGGGCAGGCTTTAAATGACGACGAGAGCAATCGGCGCACAATAAGCCGACGCGAATGAAGTAGGAATTGATCTCTCACCGTCGCGGCGACAAAACAAAAGCACGAACCTCGATACTTCCGCCGCAAGAAAATTGGGCGCTAATATTCGCAGCAAATGAATTGTCCTTTCTCTCACGTGCCCCTTTGCTTCAAAGCCACCCGCGCGGTTCTGGAAAGAAGCGCACTGAGCATGAAGCGTCGCGGTCACAAAGCACCTCCTATATCCAAGTACCATTGGTCACAGATACGACACGACCCGCCCTGGCCCTGCGGCAGTCGAGAGTTGCCAGAACAATCATTTAACGCCTAGCTGTGAAGCCATAAATGGCCTAGGCTGGGACGCTAAATTGAACTAAGTTTTACACAAGTTTTTTTTTGTGTATTTTCTCCCTGTAATTTAGAACAGTTCCAATCAGTCAACCGGAGAGCTCGACTGGCTCGATCCTCCAGCAGAAGCGGATGCTGCGAAAAGCGATACGTTGTTAACATTCCGTAGCTCTAGTTGCGGTCGTGCGCCCCTTAACCTCGGGTGCAACAAAAAAACGACCGAACCGACGTTAGACTACGAAAGCTATTTCCGTAGAGCCTGCATCGTCATCATACTTAATGTACAGTCTCCAAGAATATGAAGAAACCCATTCGGCTATGCAATGGCAGGCTGCTGTACAGGATTCGTTTTGGAAAGGGCCAAGTTGCTCGGGATGTGGAAGGAAGTTAATCTTTGTTCCGCGCTCGCTCCAAAAATAAAGTGGCTACTGCATACGTGCGCTTAGCAACGCCGCACAAAGTGTCCCACCGAATGGGTATTTCATATTGTTAGACTGTACGCTTACTGGATTATCGCGTCCACAAAGCTGGCGCTGTGAGAGGTCCCCGACGAGGCGCTCACTGGCTGTGCCGCACCCTTCACAATTCCTCGAACGAGGAAGGGGCGGACGCAACAGGAGACAGCTGAACAGAAGCGGCGATGTGCTGAAAATGACCGTGCCCGACGTGCCAATAAACCCCGAAGAAGAAACAACGATGTATATATATTTTATTTGTTTTTTTATGAACAAGTGCTGGCATTTGATGCTTACCCGCAATAGGGCTAGCGGTAGTTCGACATTTGGGCTAGTTGGTAGTCTAGCATATTGTTAGGAAGCCGGAGAAAGGACAACGACAAGGACACTGAAGGGAGCTGGCTCCGCGCTCGTACTGTGGACTGCGGACATTCGACCACCGATCATATCCATTGTATTTAAACATCCCCCATTAAATATCCCCGTATTCCTATCTTCACAATATTGAGGTATTTAGCGCACAAAGCAGAGAGAAGAAGAACACGACAGAAAAGAGCGCCTTTTCTGTCCTGTTCTTCTTCTCTCTACTTTGTGCGCTAAATACCTCAATATGTTGTTCCACGTGGTTTCCCGTGGTCATGACGACAACGACAAACCCGTCTTTGCCCGCCGCAGGCAAAGTTTCCGTTTCCATTTGTTATTATCTTTAAATTAAGACAACTCCATTAATAATTCACTATTCGAGGGAAACATATGACGTAGAGTCGTTCGTTACTACTTCGCGCTGTCGATAACCAACCATAATCTCAAACTTTCTTTCTTTTAATTCAACCGAGTTGTTTTTTAGGAGCGTAACCAAACATCGCGACACGCCCCATTTCTGAGATGTACCCTGGAAAGAGGGAGGGTGCCGCGATATTTTGTTCCGAGTTTGTCTACAAGAAAATTATCCAGAGGAAAAGGCCAGGCAGGATCGTAGTTTTTGAATTTTCCAGGATTCTTAACGTGCGCAGAGCAAATCTGTGACCTCAAAGGACGACCTGGGAAACACGCATCAGTGCTTGTAGCAGCTGAAGAAGTAGCAGCTGAAGAAGTGAAGCGACAGCCCCGGCGGGAGTATGAGAACGACGCGCGTCCGCTGATCAGAAGAGCAGTGCAGTTGGTGCAGTCACGAGAATAAATGTGTGCCTATAAAGTTTGTCTCACTTCAAGTGGTGACCCGGACAAGCGACCATGCAAACTACCGGTTTGCCAAGTACACCCATTTCTACCATGGCAGTCAAAATGCCGCCCTTCTGGCTAGCAGATATCCAGGCCTCTGGTTCGCCCACATTGAATCTCTTTTTGCAACGCGCGCCATATCACGACGAAAGAGAAAATTCCATTATGTGGTAAGCGCTCTACAACCAAGTGAGGCCGGTGAAGTACGAGACATAATTATGCAACCTCCCACCGACTATCCCTACAATAATAAAATAAAATAAGAGCTCATTAAGCGCACAACAGCATCTCCGGATCTCAAACTCGACACACAAGACACATTACTGCATGATTGCATCACAAAGGAAGTCCCGTACCCCACTCAGATATCGCACTTCTTTGCAATTATTCAGCAGGACCACCACGACCATACATTCGACCGGCATTCAGCAGAAAATATTCGCTGTCCTACACTGACGGTCACATCCCGGAATACGAGCTACGCAAGACTTATAACCACACGTTTTGTCTGACCAAAGATGAACACAGGTATCCGGACTTGGACAAGAACATGTACAGCCTGTCAAAAATCAAAGGTTCATCGTCACACTGTAACGCCGTCTGCAAAATATCCATTTGTCTCAGAGCTCTTCGATCATGTTCACCCGGATTTAGTTGGCTCGCTACGTCATTCAAATGGTTTCATATTTCTCTTGTGTGGATCGTTTCACACGGTGGCCAGAGGCGATTCCCATGTCCGACATGACAGCTGCGACAGTTGCTCAAGTTTTCGTCAAAAAGTGGATTGCTCGTTTTGGAGTGCCATCGGTAGTCACTACGAATCGCGGTCGGCAGTTCGAGTCGCACCCCTTCGCGGATCTTACGCGACTTCTCGACATCAAGCACGTACGCACAACGGCAGACCGCCCTGCTGCACATGGAATGGTCGAACGATTTCACCGACAACTAAAAGCATCACTCCGTACTCACAACTCCATTCCCTGGACTGAGGCACTACCCGTCGTTCTTTTAGGACTTCGTTCCACGCTGAAAGTGGACATCGGGGCCTCTGCAGCTGAGCTAGTTTATGGCGCTGCACTACGTCTGCCAGGCGAGTTTCTTCATAATGCGTCACCGGACTTCATCCACGTTTACCCAGGATTTCACAAACTAGACTTACCGCCTCAGGGAACATTTCAGACAGCTTCGCCCAAGCTCCCCGCGGGAGATCAATAATCAACCTTCTTTGATAGGTCACGAAGTTCACACGTGCACTCATGTATTTGTAAGTATAGAGCGACAAAAAAAAAAAAAGAAATTCACTTCAACAGCTTTACCAGGGTCCATTCAAGGCCAACGACAGGAAGCTGAAGTACTTTGTCACTGACATGGGCGGCCGCCACGAAAATATGTCAAGAGGTCGAGCTGCAACCAGCTTACACTGACAACCCGAATCCCGTCGTCAATGAAAGGAAACCAGCAAGTCGGCTCCCATCGTGTTCGGAAAAATGCAGCTTGCACGTACATTGGCATTAAAAACTCACATCTGGTACTGTGTAAATATTTTGTACATATATGTTTATTTGCGTTCAGTCAAAAAACGTTACTTGAGAAACGTAAATATTAGTATCTGTTTTATTTTTTTTTCTCAACGAACTTCATTTTGTTGATGGGGAATATCTGTAGCAGCTGAACAATTGAAGCGACAGCCCCGGCAGGAAAACGACGCGCGTTCGACGATCAGAAGAGCAGTGCAGGTCTGCAGTCACCAGAATAAATATGTGCTGATAGAGTTTCTCTCACTTCATGTTCATTTAGTTATGCGAGAATACGTGTTAATTTCAGAACGTCACGTAGGGGGGGGGGGGGGGGGGGGGGATTACGCGATTAGAGCAGAAAAAAAAAGGAACGGCTCATTTAACCATTCTTTTAATTTTGTTTCAGCGGCTCACAAAAAGCAAACGCCCGATGCCAATTGCCGGATGATTATTACATTCTCATTAGGGATCGACAGCTCATTGGGAAGCACGGAAGACTACACCTTTCGCAAACATGGTACGACATCGAGAAATAAGCGCGCCAACAAAAGAAAGCGATTTCACCATCATTTCGAAATGTGCGTTTCTGCTAGAAATATTGCTGCCCGAAAAAAGATCCCAGTGTTTTGCTTGTTTAGCGTACACTCGCTCAAAATCCTCAACACCGAACAGCGTGGCGCAAGCTCACAGGCCCGCAATCTGCGGGGGATTAATAAACGTAGACACATTTGGGAGAGCGCCGATGACGCTGTTGAGGAAGGAAAAAAAAGTGCGATAATGAGCACATCTTCGAATGAGCACGAGGCAGTGATAACGATAACTGCAAAAAAATAAACGATTTTAATTGATTTTTTTAAAGCGTGGGACGAGCCCAATACCCTAAAAGGCCTAGGGAAAAGAAATACACCCGATTTGATCATTTAAAGTTGACGCGCTAACCTAACTATCGCTTGAACAAGTTTTTTTTTTTTTTTTAGAAGCAATTATGTGTTTAATATTTCGCTTAGATAGATTTTTTTTCTCGTATTTTTCAGCCACATTCACTCGTGAAGGTCTGTTCTTCAAGCTGTGTAATACTTTAGAATCCATTCAAGGTTCCCGAGAAACGAGAATGGTCCCTCATGGTTGCACTCGAGTCGAATCGCTCGTATAAATACGCCGCGAACGAAGCAATACTGCCACTTAATGACCGATAATGTCTTCATTATAGACGGGCAATATGGGCAGTGCAGAACGACTGCAATGCAGCAGTAGTGCTGTTAGCCCGCGAGCCTGACTTCCACAGCGCTGGTTGCCTCCGGATCGGAAACTCGCATTAAGCGGTAGTAATTAGACGAGGAGTGCACAATGGCTAACGGGCGTCCCCGTCAAAAGAGGCCGGAGCGAAATTACAAGATACATGTGTGCTGCGCGGCGTCTTCCCCGCGTTTGAAACTGCACGGCGTAAAATGACGAGAGCGGCCGTTTGAAGGAGGCTAGAAACGCAACGCATGCATTTGTAGCATTCACCAGGCAAATGGCATGGACACAGACATCATCCAAGTTCAGCTGCTGGGGAAAAGTGAAAACGACGAGATCATCTTTCATCATCGCCGTCCATATATGTACGTTCGCTTGGTAGCACCACTGGAATGAGGCAAACACGCCAACTAAATCAAACTGTATTTTTCTTTTTTTGGTGGGGGAGGGCTTTAATGGAGAAAAAGAACACTCTGCACGGCACGACTCCGTGAAAAACATCATTAAAACTATTGTACACCTAAAGACATACACTAACGTGCAATTACAGAGAAAAACCAAACAGATTCCAGTCGTTAAGGTAGGAAAAACAAAAGCTCGAACACGCTCCAGATCACCGAGCCAGACAAATAAACGGCTTCGAATACCAATTTTACTTGCAGCACAGATGACAATGAGATCTATTCATGTGAAACGATCTTGAGATAGATATTCGGCATTTCGTGAAGCCCAAATAAAAGCGTGGCCGCGAGGCTCGACGCTCATTGGTTGACAGGTGGAAGAGTAGTGAGGTGCTCGACGCTGATTGGCTAACGGGGAGGTCATGTGACCAGAGGGGTCGCCGATGAGGAGTGAGGTAGACGTGGAGGAGCTCCGACCACCTGGTGAGCACTGAGGGAGGGGAACTCGCGAGTGTGGAAGGCTCTGAAAGATCTATTCTTTTATCAGCCCGATTAACGGTAGTATCAGCGTCATTCTAGGACCAACTGTCAAGTGTACACATGCCACGCGTTAAACTATTTGATGAAGGGTGCCGTGAACGTAGGCGTCTGGCAACTCAGAGTATCGCTAAACGTTTGTGACGCTATACTTCAGTTCAGCTGAAGTCCAGACGTAACTGACGCTACGAGCTAATGGGACCAAACAACCAGCGTCAAAAGCGCGAGTCACATAAACTTTCCGTTCATGATTGGTCAGCGATGCTAGAACACGGACAGAAACATGAACACCCTGATGGTGCGTTTTTGACGCTGTCTGATTGGTCCTGTGAGCTCTAGAGTCGGCTGCACCAGAACTTCAGGTGAAACGAAGTATACCGGGTGTCTCAAATAGCGGGCAGGCTCTTTAAATCTACCGCAAAAATCGGGTTCTTAACGTTTCGCGCTACAATATTGTGCAACGTTGCCCACAAGTGGTGCATTTTTCCTATAAAATTTGCAAAGAGCGAACTTACGCGAGGAAAAAGTAAAAAGAAAAAGGCTTAACTCCTACGGAAAAGCAGCGAAGCCAGCGGTCTTCAAACAATAGCACGCCGTTTGGCACGGAGACAAGAGATGGCGCGAGCGATCGCGACGCCAACTGCCGCCAGCAAACGACCATACGGCGCAGAGAGCCGGCGTCATTAGCAGACGATCTTGTCGACTCAAAAGCGGCGCGCGTTCCGCAAACAAGACAATCGCAAAACCAAAAAAACAAAAAAACAGGCGCGGTAACAAGGAATTGCAAAGCAGACGACATAAGTATACCCCGAAATAAACACTCAAAATAACCGGACAAACTATGTTTTTTAATCAAATAGGTGTCCATTCAATGTGTTTGATTAGTGAGGATGATAAAATCATGCATTTAGAACCGACATCGAAAATGCTCGCGCCTCTTTAGAGTCGAAAATGTTGCCTGCTATTTGACGCCGGCTGTCGGCGCCGTGTGCTCCTTCGTTGGCGGCAGTTGGGGTCGCGACCGCTTGCGCCATCTCTTGTGTTGAGTTAAGCCTTTTTGTTTTTACTTTTTCCTTGGGCAAGTTTGCTCTTTGCAACTTTTATAGAAGAAATGCATCACCCGAGAGTAACGCTGCACGAAATCTTAGAGCAATAGGTTAAAAAACCGAATTTTGCGGTCGATTTAGAGAGCCTAGCCGCTATTCGAGACATCCTGCAGCACGTTTCAAGCATGCAACACAATTGAGTAGAAATTTGGAAAAAAATTATTAATATGGTCGACGAATGAAAAGGAGTAGAAGAAGCCAGAAGTAGGCACACCGTCACTGCATGCCATGTAACGAGGGTTTCGAAATGATAAGAATTGCGTCGTGCAATTATTTCAAGTAAAGACCCGGGTTCATTCGCGGGCGCATTCTTGCAAACCCGTAATCTCAATCACTGTCCGATAGCTGAAACTAATACCATATCCAGGACGAAAGGGCGTCTGGTGCCTCGTTGGGAGGGCAACCAGACACCACTTTCAAAACACACCATTAAAAAAAACGAACAAATATAGTGAAATTATTTTACTAATTTAAAACGGGGGTGCACAAATTAGAAACGACAAAAATTACGGCCGCCCACCGGATACCGAATACTGGGGGTTCTTTGTGCAAAAGAGAAGCACGAAAAAAGAAGAAAAAGGAAACAAATAAAAGTGATCGGGATACGTAAGAGACATTGTTCATTCGCCTACTCAAAGAGCAAGTCCATATCATATATCGGCCGGCTACCAAAATTACAAAGGACATTCGAAAACGAGAGAAAAGCAAACGGCGTAATCCCTGCAGTGGGACCAAATATTTGGCAGGGTCTTAATGAGATGTACGCTTTTTCCGCGGGAATCGTTACACCGTGCTCGCAAGGCTCCGGAGCAAAACTTCGAATAATTCGTTCTTTATCACCGGCGGCACGAAGGCTGAAATTGCTTGGAGGAGCCTGATTGGAAAAGCAAAGAGTATTTGCGCATCGAACAAACGGATATGGCCCGGCATACGCGTAATTTATTCCTAAGCTCATATATGAGTACGCGAAAGGCTTTTTCTTCACGGATATCTTTCATGCATGGAGAAAATTGGATGGGACGTCGAGGATATGTGGGTGGTAGGATATGTACGACGTGTTTGCGAATCAAAATCGGAGTCTTTAAGAAAAACGCTCTCGTCGGTCGAGGCAGGGTTAAGCCCGATTCACATGTTGCGATTTCTTGTCTGTGAATTCACAGCTGCGACGTCGGGTGCCATGTGAATCGGGCTTTATTGTGATAGCGAGTTACGCAATGCATTATAAATATTTAATACGTTTCGTTCGGCATTCTCATCGTGCAAACTAATTTCGGGGAATATACATGGGCATTCCATCTCGGGTAATTTCGCATCTATTCAAGCAGTCCGATTGCATAAATCGTGACAATTGGTTTAACAGCCTCCTAGCAATCTTCGCGGGTGAAATAGCCAGTAAAAATTCACAATCTAGAGGAAAAGAAGAAAAATAAAAAGATCAGTATGGAGCGTCATGATGTATTTTTACACCGGAACCTAATATTTCGAATAAATGCCCGGTCTTTGTTATGCGCGGTCCTGGTTCTGGCGAATTGGGGTGGTTATTTCCCGGCTAAATATGTTGCTGTATATTCGGCAAGGGCATTCGCGTGGTCAAAGGCTGGCGGGTGCTTGTAGTAGTAAAGTGTACACGATCAGCCCAATAAACAACCAATACGAAAACTTGTGTTTCCAATAAGAACGCATGTTTCTGATATCGATATGTTTTCGATATCCGACCTATTCGGGTGTCTAGATTCTGTTATCGATATTTTTCCGATATCGATCCTATCTATTCAGATATCTAACTGTTCGCGCGTTGCTAGGTGTGACGTAGCAGCGACCTCGCTAGCCTTTCCTATCCTAACCTATTCAGATATCAAAAACATGTCTTCCTGATATTTGAAAAAAAAAAAAGAAACATTTTAGCGAAGCTGTATATTACTCGTTGGTTGAGATTTTTCGTGACCGTCGAAAGAACAGTAGTCGACAGAAAACCATTGCGCGGCCATATCATCGTTGGCGCGCGCCTTATCTCTTATCATGTGGTTTTGACACTTGTTTCAATAAGGATACCACAAAACAGCGTCAAAACCTCGTGAGATAGCGCTCCCCGCATGCGTTTCGCGGTAAAGATTACAGTTGCATCAGCTGCTGCGGCAACGTCAAAGCACGAAGTGTGGAGTGACATCACTAGCCCCGCTAAGAATTAGAAACACGAAGCGCTCCCCACATCCGTTTCACGGTAAAGATTGCAGTTGCATAAGCTGCCGTGCATAAAAAACGTTTTGGTACAGTGCATTTACTTTTCTTTCGTCAATTATATGGTATAGACCCTTTTGCTGTCTACAACCATCAACTGCCGCTGGCGTCCCAAGCGACTTCCGGTCGCACCGTCTTTGCAAGCCTGTTCAGCTTGCTTATGTCACCAGTGCTGGAAAGCCAACATGCTACACGGACAACAAAGTTCGAGATTTAAAGAGGGTCTTCGGCTGTACAATATTACATCTTGTAGGAGGCAAGTTGGTTTACAAGAATACTCGAAACATCTTAAGACATATACCTCTGATTCGTTCTTTTAACGTTCACCAGGAGAATCGGTGGTTAAACCAAGCAGCTCTGTTAAGGTGGCCTTTGTTAAATTTTTTATAAACCAGTAGTTCTCTGGGACGTCAAAGACTAAAGCACCGCATGGTCGGTGTTTGCCATAAAAAAATCGTTGCAGGTGATCGGACAGCTTCGCTACCCAACCATGGTAATCGATAATTGATAATCCATCAATAAGTTGATCATCGACCGATCATCGGCCAATGGATGGACCCACTGCTAGTCGCCAATGTCTGTGACGTCATATCATGTGACATCTGCGAATTTTATTATTTCTCCGAAGAAACTTTTCGCTCTTGTCCCCCGGCTACCGTCGAACCAGCGATATTTCGTTCAAAAGTCTGACGGAGTACCTCTGCACCTTTCTGCCACGGATGCAACCGTCTCTGCCGTGCTTAGACGTCGTGTGCAATCATGGCAAGTGCGGGGACTCGCCGCTCTATGACGCTATGTCAAGTTCAGATTATAGTTGGAGATAGTTCTACAAGATGGCGCTTGAGATGTACTCGTGGGAAAGTGTTGGAACACGCCGCTGGATGGCACCACGTGCAATTTGGAATATTTGGTGATATTCCCACAGGATGTGGCGAGTAGCGCGACTAATCGCGTTATGTGTCCCGCGCCGCGACACCAATCAGCGCAAGTAATTTCACTCTATATATTATCTCCGCAATGATATCCGCGCATTAGTTATGGAAGTGACGCGAACGATCGTCAGGTATCAAATTGCTGTCATCATGCTTCCCTTCCAATCATCTACATTATTGTCGTCGGACTCGTCACATCCAACCAAACACGTACGGCAACTGCACACTCGAGACAAGTTTGACGGAAGACATCAAAGTTCATCGATGTTCAGACTCTGTTTTAGCAATGTGTGCATGGATGAAACTGTACTATCCCCAAAAAATCGGCGTAAACTTTGACAAAAGCAAACCCGCAACCTAAAACAATGTCTTCACGAGGCACACGTTCATGTCTTGCGGAAACATGGCCTACACTGCGAAGACACTTGTAGTAAAAGCGATCGATGTCTTTCCGTCGGTGTCCATTCAATGTGTATCAAATTCGACGATTGGTCGGACGAAAACCCTCGATGCACAAGATAAATTTAGATCACGAGGCAACTTTGCGCCTCTTGGCCTTCTTAAATAAAAAGTAATAATATATGCTACGTGTATGCGTGTGTCATACAAATCTGCAGAGTTTATTGAAAAGACCTAATGAAGTGTGAAGAATATGATCGCATAAATTTTGATTTTGTTTATTTTTCAAAATCCTCTGCCCAAACACAACTTTCGTGGAAGGAATCGTAGCCTCTCCATTTCACAAGGTGCTGGAGATCGGGCGCACGTCATTTTCTCAAAATCTTCTCAATGGTCCACGCCTTGTTTTCAGGGACGGAAACACGTTGCCACTAGGCTTCGTAGAAGGAACCGAGAACGAGCTGTTTTCTCACCATGTCGACGAGATAAAATGCTGTGGGAATACCTAGTCGGTTTCTGTCGACGATAAATACCTCGTCTGTGAAGGACTATTTGGTACTTTTTCATAAGAAGGTGTCGTTCTTTTATAATGCGCACGTGGTCCTGGATCCGAAATTTCGGTTTCGTGTGTGGTCCCGACGGAGGAGAGAAACGATGGAGAAAAAATCTGATTCCCGTCGGTGACGTCGATGGGTCGAGCACCCATCGTCCAGTAGTAGCTGGAGTTGTAGGATTATACGATTTAGAGAAGGACCTCTATTAATCACCTCGTTTTTGCATGCTCAAAGTATCTCTAGATCCAACTCATAATGGTTCTTTGTACGCGTTCTAGGATGGAAGCATTTTGCTCTGAAAACACAGAATACAATTTAACTCCCTCCTTATTCAGATATGACCCGACTAATTTCCCGCGAAATTCACGGCCGCGGTCCGTGCATAGAAGCCTACTTTTCTTCATGCTACGAAAGACGATTTTAAGCGCTCTAACGACCTTTTCTTCCGTCTTTCGAGCAATCGAAACGGTGGAGATATATCGAGAGAACGTATCGATCACAAGCAAAATGCATGTTGTATCCTTAATTAAAACCAAAACAGCGCAAAGACGAGGACAAAGTAAAAGGTAACCGACAGGACACAGCGCTGACTCTCAACTAAAGATTTATTTATATTAGGATCATGTATAAAGCATACATGCCACACCAAATAAATCGGAGAAAAACAAAAAATGCAAATCAGGAAAAACGCAAAAATGCATATAGGTTAGTTGGTATGCATATCTCATCACCAACTAGCCCAAACGTCTAGGTTAATCAACTATGTTTTTCCATCATTATAATTGGCAATTTCTTTTTCTTTTTTTATTTCCACGAGGTTCGTTTGACAGGCTTCTTGAAGTACCAGGGACAACGTTTTGCGGTATAGACGAGGGCGCTTGGTTTCCCTAAACAAGATATAAGCGTTCAGATCATTCTAAAATCTTTTCCACCGTCCTTCGTCAAGTATGACAGGCAAGTTTGTTAACTCGACCGAAGGATGCGGGGTGGGCTGCTCTGTAGTACACTGTTTTGCTTCCTTCCCTTGCGACGGTATCTCGTCTTCTGCCGGTAAGAGTAAGCTCGAGAGACTGACAGGCCCAGGAAGTTGTTAATTACGGCGGAAACTGCATCTCTCACCCAGGAAGGTTGTCTGTTGTAGAGCTCGTAGCGTAGCACATCGATTATGTTGGATTCCTCGATCCTTTTTCCATGAACAACCAACTTTCCATACGGGGTGTTGGCAATTACCGACGAAATGCTCTCCAAGAGCACCTAAACCTTCTTTCTTTGAAGTGGGCGGAGTGTGGAAACAATTAGCTCGTCGTTGAAGTAATCTTCGTCTAAAATACCTTCCATGCCTTCTCGACCAGACGTTTGGATATCCGTGGAGCAGGATCACCAGCGGCACCTGGAGCAGCAACAGCGAAGGTCGACGGAGAGTGCGGCAATGGTGGTGATTCCTGCTGCTCCGAGGGACGCTTCGGTGAAATGGTCGGAGAGGACGACCCTCGTCGACCGGTCGATCCTGCTTTGGCCGTTCTTCCTTTAAAGCGATCGTAACTTACGATGCTCGTTGGCAGATTTTGTCTGACCAATAGCGTCGCGACACGCTCGAAATGAACGGGAACTGGCATCTGTTTCGCTCGCGAAATTAGATAAGAAACTCTTTCAGTGATATTTGACTCTTGGAGAGGTTTCTCGTCGAATATAATCTCTAACGTTTAGGGGTCCCATGCAATCAACACGGTTTTAACAAATTTAGAAGCGATCGACCTTTATACCTATACGTTTTGCTCAAATAATCGATGACTGCATTGATGTCGCGATCTTTCATGGCATCGTTTGTCTGTGACGTCTGTTCTCTCGTTAAGGGAATCGATTTGTGATGCATGACGTTGGTAATATCCGCATTTTACGGACGTAAACTCTCGTAAAACGTCTGAATGATTTTTTGTTCGGTTTCACGTTATCTTGTCGTTTTTTTTTGTTGTCTTGTCTTAAAATGCCAGGAATACGCCTTTCTTTGTAAAATACAAGATTTTTTTTTTTTTTTTTTATTTTCACATCTAGACGGTTTTGGCGATAGCTCTTCCTCCGAGCGTAAATAACAGACCCCAGAGAGCCGGAAGGATCAAAGGTAAAAAGCCTCTTTGATGTATCAATACCCTTTCTATAATCACGTGACTTTTCTCTCGGTTTCCCAGTGATCTTATGAGGGGTACAAATCTCTTTACCTTGCTTTTTTATAATTGGTGTGAGAGGAACGTTTCCTGTGCAAAGGTTTAGACAAATTTCGCAAGTGATGTTTAGATACCTTTTTGACGTCACGAAGAAGGACCTATCTTTGTTTAGACGATTTAGCTTGGGACAAGAGGTGCAAAAACCGTGCATGTCCCTTTAAACGATTCATGAGGACGTGTCGTAGACGACTTCTGGTCCCTCGCCCGGAAAGATCCTTCTTCTCAAGTGGAAATTATCGGGACAATTTTGCGACAGGTCGATCAGGATGTAACTGAATGGTGTTTTACACGCGTCCGAATATATACGCGGAAGGACATGCCTTATCTTCCCTCCAAAGGGATGCCGAGATAGCACTAGCAGTTGATGGACAATCCTCACCCACCGGGATATCATTAGAACCGTAGAATTTATGCTGATTGTTCGAAAGCATGAATCTTGGTGAAACATGTTTTGAGTAATGAGAATGACAGATGCGTTATAGTGGTGAGCAGTGCCTATGAAATACTCGCATATGTCCTCCAGTTTTGTCCTATTCGAGAGAAAGTCGTCGAAAATAATGAGCGAGTTTGTTTCGGGATCCAAATTTTGTGGAATGTCCTTAGTGAACACAACGACCGGGTGATCTTTAAAAAGCGATTGCTCGTAAACGTACACGTAGAAAATGTCGCCCAACCATTTATCAAAGATTTCCTGTCTCTATTGCAGCAAGTTACGAATATAAGTGCTCTTGTCCGATTTCAAAGAACCAATCATCGTGATGGACACGGGCGTCTTAAATTGAAATTGATCGAAAACGAGCCTTATGACGTCCCGTTTGCAAAGGGGAAAGGCAGTGTATCTACCCGTTTCTATAAACGCCTGATACATTTACGCCTTTCCTTACAAAAAAGACACGAAGAGACGACCCGATCAGCTTGCTTGCGCCGACTTATCATAGCGATAAACACGCAAACGACTGCCCCGCTGCTGTCGAATTCCCGCTTAACACGCGTAACTGTTCGTCAGCTTGCTTTAAAGCGAAGAGCGGATGCAACAGAAACCTAATACGATGCACGGTGTCAAATTCTCGACTGCGGAGGCTGTCACGTTTAGACATGTCTCGTTGTCACCGTTTCGTAAACAGATTGCTGTAAAACTGACGGACGTCCGCCGTCTCTCCAGAGCGTGCCACTACACGTGAGGTGAGGGAAAGACTAAAAAATCTGAAACGCGTTTATTTAATTTTTTTTAATACCTTTTCATTACAGGAGCTCACTGCCGCCGCCGACCAATTGATGGAAAACCTCCTGGACAAGCTTAACTCACTGCGATCGTCGTCAAACTTTAAGATGGATCTCATTCCGACGTGATGTCAAGCTGCCTGTGTCAGACATGGGACGTTTAAATACACGTTACGGGCCGTCCGTCTTCGTATCTCTCCAGCTGGCAGACGACATTGTCAAGGTATTTTTACCTAAACGCTTTTCAGAGCTCAGTGACGAAGAGCTTGAAAGTATGCGCCACACGACCGGATTAGTTCTGCAGAAAAGCAAGGGCGAAGGGCGGTCACCCGTCATTGTTCTTCTCGAAGTCGGAAATTTAGGTGTTCTCGGAAATGGTAACCTGTCATCTGTGCGACGTACGCGAGAGGCAACAATATCTCAACGCAGAGGCATTACAAGTTCATTTGGCTCCAGAACATAATGTTCCCTATCAAGATTGCATTCCATTTTGCGAGGGCCTCTGCGCTTTTCGAAACTTTGCGGTGCGCTGTGATATGCATTTGCACGAGCGCGACGACGACGCTGACGACGTCTCTACTCTGTTCCGCCATCACTCGGATGCAATGTCCAGCGTGTTTACACATTACAAAATAACGCTGCGTTTTTTTTTATTATTATGTTAACTACAAAATTCACACGACTCAACTCCGGAAGCGAATTTGACTTTAGCGTACATTACTTTCACTCTTTCGTTCACACGATCTGGTTCAAGGAGAACATTCTCAGCGCCCTGCAGCTTGCCTGCTTGGAGATAAACGCCCGCATAGAGCAGTATCAGGAACGTGCGTCGGGTTTCGCGCCCGTCGCCATTCAATAATGTAGCATCAGAGTTGGACGTTTCGTTCCCCAGACGGTCGGATTGGATTGAACCCCTTCGACAACAAGCGTTTTATCGAAAACAACTGACTTTCAACGCTCCCTTACGGACATTTAAAATTCGGAGAAATGTCGTCCTCCGAAACAACCGGATATGTTCGATAAAAGTGTCATTGCGGCAGTGTATTTACTTCGGGAGTGTACATTGATATCTTTAAAATCTTCGAAATGCCATTCCTCACACAATGTACTCGATAAAAATGAAACTGCGACATTGTATATTAAATATTTTGAGAGCGTATATTGATGCTTCCTTAATCAGACTCTTGAAGACGTTGCCCACGCTAAGATGTGGCTGTGTCACCGTATTAGTATTTGTTATATTGAAACTGTATATCTATGTCTGTGCGGGTATTTTTTTTTTGTGTAGAGCGTTTTTAATGGACTTGAGTGCATGCAAAAAAACTACTTATGCTTTACATTTTTTTTTATTATTTGACTGAAAGAGATTACAAAACGCTGCAGCAGCATAGCCCTAACTTGGGGGGTGGAAATAGTTTCTGCATAAGTACGGATATCAAACGATCGTTGTGTCGATGATCGGTTGGCGAGAACGTGTTGGTGCATTCGCGGAGGGGTACACCGCAACACAAGAGAGCGCTGACGTATAGACAGTAAAGTCCACACGCCTTTGACCTGAACCCTTGAATTCTGTTTTTCTTGAAGAAGCTGGGAAACGTTTCCGATAAAGTCGTAAAATTCTTCGTGTATTGGAGTCACACCAAAACTGTGAAAATAACTAATCGAATCGTCCTTCGGAGATACGAAAAAAAGAACCCAGTGTTCGCCAGAAGAAGATCTCGGAGCCGCGTTAAGCATGTAAAGACCCTGGGTTGGTCTATCCTGGCCAATCTCGTCGCAGAAAAAAGTACCGCGAAACCAGCCACGCGTACACTAGTTCCCTGCCAACATCAAATAAGATTCGTGTTCTTCCATTTCTTCAATTAGCGATCCTGACCCGTCTCTCCTTGTCAATTTCCAAAACGCGTGGTGTTTCTGACATGAAGAGGATCGTCACTGCCTTATCTAAGTCTTGCTTTAAAGTCAGGGTAAGTCTCACATTGACTGTGAGAATCGGACATAAACTGTGCTCTTCCGTGGCGGGAGTCAAAGTGTAGCAGAGAAGAAAACAGTCTTTTGAGGAGCGGCCTTTAGAGAACGGAACGTCTTTTCGAGTGAGTCGATGCAGGAAGTTCACATAGGCGTTCATATAAAGATCCAGACTAAAATCGAAATTTGCGTCTGCTGAAACCCACCGACGTCCAGTACGGCCGTTTTCAGGTTGAGGTGTTCGATTTTGAAGTTGTCGTGTTCGCGACTTCCTGAAACGATTCACTTTTTACGAACGCGACGACGAGCTCAGATGGAACCCGATGAGGATATTGGTCGTCGAGAGCGATATGTGGCACACCGGGAGAAACGGTTCTGGCTTTGATCACCAATGCATGTAACAGGTATGACGTGAGGATGGATTGCAATCGACTTTCGGTTCCGACAAGCACCGTCGGGGCAACTTGAACTCGTCGAATGTACAGAACGATGAGAGGAAGCAGAACAAGGTGCTTTTGTTGAATCGTAGAAGCAGCCAAAAGTCTGAAATCTTCGGTATTTTGTCGGAGTACATTGCGGATGTACACGCCGTGAAGTACGAGCTTTTTCTTGCTGACAAATGTCGCTGAATATCGGACAGAACAGATCAAAAAGGGTAGATCCCACGGTACGCTTGAAGCGAGCGACGAGTCCCTTGGCATCCGGCGCCATTTCTAGCTTTTCGGATGTATTCACCGAGTCTATTTCGTAAAACATCGCAGAAAGAGAATGATATCTACATACCTGGTTTGCGTCACGCGGGATATCAAGATAAGAACCATAGGCATAGTTTTCGTACTGGCTGACCAGAGGTTAGTTCAGATAAACGCGTAGGCATTGAAAGAGGGAGCTTTCAAAGGCCTGAACCGGAATCACTTTAGCGATCGTAATCGACCCCTCGGATGCAACAGTACTCGCAGGATCGCCATTAGCTCGAACGATTTTAGATTGAATGTGAAGAAAGCTCGCCTTCAAATCGTAAGAGTGTAGGGTCAAAGAAGGGACATGAAATTTTAAAACGGACGTGGAGGGTGTACGGGAAAGAACTCAAGACATTCCGATTTTTTCAGGGCAAACCAAGTAGGCGGCAGCGACAAAAGTTCAAATTCGTTGGTTGTACACAAACAGGACCGTTCGTGGAGGGTAAACATTCCGCCCGACATTCTCTAGATATCACAAAGTCTAGAACCTTCCGCCTCTTTTATCGTGGGCAGACTGAAGATGGTTTCTCGGACTTCTTTGCTTTTTGACCTGCACCGGAGAGATTTCGCAGAAGCTCGTCCCCTCGTGTTTCAACCCGTCTAACCAATTCGTTTTTTTTTTCTTTTTTTTTTTTTTTAGTTTGCAGGTGTTAGTGACGTGACGTTCATGGGGTTATCCATTGATCGATCATCTGTGGATGATCAATATATTCATGGATTATGAATTATCGAAAATGGTGATGATTAACTATATTTCCATAAGGGTGGCGCCTTGGTCACATTGGGGGAAGGGGAGCATAGGGAGGAAGAGTTCATATTCGGGGGTGCACTCCTGTCCAACGCGCGAACTGCCATAGGGAGAGCCCTGGCCGTGTTCGGCTCTTTTGTCTCGCAAGCCGGCACAATCTCAAAGGAGGTGTCGGATCGTCGGGCATTATCGAAAATCATAATCATGTTTCTGGTATCTGAATAGGTTAGGAAGGCTAGCGAGGTCGCTGCTAGGTCACACCTAGCAACGCCCGACCACTTTGATATTCGAATAGATAGGATCGATATCGGAAAAATATCAGAAACCAGATATCCGAATGGGTCGGATATGGATATAAGAAAGATGTGCTCTCATCGGAAACACGTGTTTTCATATTGATTGGATATTGGGCTGAGCGTGTGACCTTTTACTATTACTGGTGAGCGCAGTTCGGGTGGCGCTTTTCAGGCGCATGTCGGCAATTTCAGGGTGTCCAGCAAATTATTCTTTTGAAATTCCCTGACTTTTCCAGGTTTTCCTCGACAATTTCAGGTGAAATGTACTGACCACTCTAGGAGGCCGTTAAACATATAAGACCATTACAACACAAGGCATTGAGCACTGAGCACTGCGAGGATCATTTTGCACGGGCCTAATCCAACTTGCATATTCCGAAATATTTGTGTTCGACCCGTCCGGATTAAACGGGCACTTTCTTGCCGCCGACATCGTCAGTGAAGAGGCCACTTCCGGAAACACAATGAAAACACGACGCTCAACCACGCACGGCAATAACCAAATGGCAACATGGCCGCCAGATGCACTTTCGGATACTTTCGGCTTAAGGCTTGGATTGGATTGGGGCCTGCGGCTTTGCCATTTGTTACTAAATCTAATTGCTCTAACTAGATTTAGCCTAGTGTCCCGCTCTCAATCCAATGCAATCCAATCCAAGGCTTGGACTGGACTTGTCGGCTGTTTTCTTTGCATCCGGTAGCCCACTCTAGATCGTGTGAGCAGAGCCCGTGCTTCGCTCTAAGCAGAATTTATTGCCTATATTTCTGCCCCCCAAGTCCTCAGGTCTTGGCTCAGGGCACTCGATGGCGTTTCCGGCTCATTTTCCCTGACTGGGCTTGCTTTTTACAATATCCCTGACAATTAACTGATTTTTACCGGTAATGAAAATTTGCCTGACAAATTCTCGGTTTTCCCGGTCGCTAGACACCCTGAATTTGCCGTAACGATTTGTGCCTGAGCTCCAAAAGGTCGGGCAGCTTGTCTGCCAGACTGTATCCGGTATCGCCATATCCGAATTGGGAAATGGAACAGAAAGAAACAATCATGGCCGAAGGAGGGTTCGAGTCGCAAACAAAGCCACCGAGACAAACACCTGTTTGTGCTCCGAAAATAACAATAAAAACTAAAAATAACAAAGCCCTTTTTTTAGGGGGCAACGTTGGTTGAAAACGAAACCAAAATAAATTACTGCTATCGGTTTAGTGGAAGAAAATATAATAAGAGTTGAAATATTACGTCTAAGTGAAGCCGCGTACTCCACTAACACCGATTGTAAAGATGCGAGCAGCTCCTCTTTAGCGGGTGGCAAGCGGGTTAGCTTTTAGTCAAGGAACACTGGCGCAACACCCTTGTGACGTCACGTCGCGGTGGTGCTGCGGTTGATTGGTTGTGCCCAACTAGCCCAACAATCTGCATAGATTACCTCAGTTACGGAACTGCTCATAGACGCTGCATGCACGAGCAGTACCCCCTCACTCACCACGACTCGCCTGGCGTCGCTCGACGCGCGCCGGGCGGCTGCTTTGGCAACTGCAGTGTATTCTATGGGATACGTACGTTTCGATGCACGGCGTCTAGGTGACGTTTCAGCTCTGCTCTATACAGCTCGTTGGCAGCTCTATGGAATGCACAGTTATGATACAAAAATGTAGATGGCGCTTCGGACGACGGAAGGCGGATTGAAGTGAGTGAAGGGGGGAAGGAGGGGGGGGTACCCCTTCCGCGGGAGTTCCAGAACTGAGGTGATCTAGTAACGTTGGTTGTGCCGTGTACCGCAGCGCCTCTGTGACGTCACGTAGCGGCCGTACGGCCAATGATCAGTGTTGCCATCCCTCTAGCTGATAGTTTCGGTTTTGCAGTAGATGCCCGAAACCAAACTTTGACCAGTGATATCTATGAAACTATACACAATATCAAGAGAACAGAAGAAGTACACCTTGTAATTCAAGGACTCCACCTTAGCCGCGAACAGTCGTAATCCCAAATTCAAAGATATTGACAGGAGTTGGCCTTTAAGGATTTGTTCAGCTTGAGCAAGGTCAGTTTGCTCGGGAACACGGCGTGTTGTAACACCAGCGTAAACAAAAAGAATAAATGAAGTCTTAGTGATGCAGTTTGACACTTTAACCCGTATTACAATTTCAAGGCGGGTGGGCGTACATAGAAGCCTTAGGATTGCAAAAGAAGAGAAGATATTAAGGAGAAAATATAATCTGAAACGCGACGCTCGCAAACCTTCTTGGGAGCCTTGCAAAATGGCAACAGCTGTTCGGGGGGAAAATATATATATATACTATATTAAATTTTGACGCTTGCGTTTGTAAAAAAAAAAACATATTTGTTAATTTGCCTTCCCATTCATTTTATATTGAAAGATCCTATAAGCTATGAGGACTATGGTAATGCCAATATTTCGAAACCTATTGTGGAGCCACTTGTGACACCTTAGAGAGTCTGAATATGTGTTGTTTACGCGTACAGTGAGTTCATTGTACCATTGGATAATCGAGGAACAAGTTAACAAAGCTCACGCCCGACCCAGGCAAACAAAACGCCACTTGCCGGAGGTTTGTCTTTGGGTGGAGACGGTCACGTGGTGCGCCGCTGGCGCGTTTTTGATTGCAGGTGCCGCGGGCAAGGGCTCGCCGGCGATTCACCATCCGAATTTGCCATTAGTCAAAACACCGCACGGTATTCAACCACGAAAACAAAGGTTAAACTGAATTTTCTAACTCGCTTTCTCACTTTCACATACACACTCACTCATTCACTCCCACTCACTCAATCATTCTCACTCACTCTCGTTCTCTCTCATACTTACTATCTTACACTCGCGCGGGAGATAGAACGATATATATATATATATCTAAAGTGAGAGGGATGCGGAGGGAGGAATTCGTATCCGTTGTAACCGTGTCGTAGACACTGAAACATTCTGAACTGTAAAGGGTGCTTCTCCTGCGCCTTAGTGTCGTAGTGGGGAAGCCAACCCACGAAGGCTGCGTTCTAAGAATAGACATATCTCGCCAGTCTGTTTCGTTCGGCCCTTTGTGAGAGTACAAAGTGATCGTTGCAAAGCCATCAGAAATAAGTACAGCCAAATATTTTTATTGTTTTGTTGTTGCTGTGAGTTGTTTAGGTATCTAGGCTGAGATCGGCGGGATACCCTCTGACGTTGATAGTGGGTGTCGCAGAGTCCCTCATAAAGGTGTTTAGGGGCCGTCCCAGTGCTAAGATTAGACAAAAACCGACAACAAGACCGGTGGTGGTGCCGTATATCCACTCCTCTCCCATCAGGTCAAGCGAGTGGCGCAAAAGTATAACGTGCCAGTGGTGTTTTCAGCACCCCAGAAGCTGTCACGACTGTGCTCTGCTGTTAACCTAGGGAGTAACAGTGATTTGCAATGTGATGTCAACCACCGCACTCCTTTTGCTCCATGCGCACTAGGGGTTGTGTATCAGATCCCCTTCACATGTGGTAGGGTGTACATTGGACAAACGGGGAGGTGCGTGAACGTGAGGGCGAGGGAGCATTCCCTTTCTCTCCGTTCCTCCCCCGCTGGCCACTTAGCGGCACATTGCAGTACGTGCGGATGCGTACCTATATTTAATGACTTGACGATTTTAGCGCGCAATAAAAGAAAGACCGTCAGAGAGATTGAAGAGGCTTTTTTTCATTTTGTCCAAAGGGGAAGGGGATTGTGTGAGCTCACCGTCGGTGCACTTGGGGATGATGAAGTACTTTTTATCAAGGAGAATGTCAGGCACGTGTGAGGGTGATGACGTGGTAGAAATCTCGTCGGTTGGGTTGTATTTTTTGTGTCTTGATTGGTTCTTTCCTATGCTCAATGTGTTTATTTTCTGGTTTGCCTGAAAATTAAACTTCAGTTGATAGTCAGCGCTTTGTCCGTGCACTTCTTTCACTTGTCCTTTGTCGATTTTTTGCGCTGTTCCCACGTTTGAAGATGTTCAACCAACTCGCCCAACTTACCGCCTTGCTCAGCCAAATATCCCTGCCTTAGTACGCGTGTAGACACAACACAATCATAATATTAATGAACCCTTGCGAAGCAGCGCCAGTAGAAAACAAAATAGCTCCCGTCGCGTTATGAGGCAGATAAACCAAAGAGGCCATATTTTATGTGAGCGAGTGAGGAGACAGCGAGAAATAGACCGATCTCACCAGCCAGCTTGGTTACGCCGCCGCTGCCGCAATGCATCGAGGGAACTGCAGTCTTTCTCTGCGTGCGACAACCTGGCTGGAGCTCTGCGCATGCAAACCATGAGGCGGCACGAGCCGTCTCGTGCACTGCTGCCTGTCTCCTCCAAACTAAAGTTATGGTGGCGTCACGCATGCGCCGAACGCCTGGTGAGATCGGTCCATTGGTACTGAAAATAGGCAGCGAGTTTTATCTACGAAGACTTATACTGTACAGAATGTAGTACTCAACAAGCAACGGTTGAATTTTGTTAAGAAGACATTAAATAACCTTTTCGGGGTATGGACAAGAGCGCAACGTTTAAAATTTCGCCGCTAAATTAAGCAGGGAAATAATTGTCAAGTGACCCGACGACAGGTGGTGTGTCGGTGTGGAGATGACGTCAGGTGTACTTGACGTCACGAAACCTGGTCACGTGACATGCAGACACCCTGTTAGGTCCTGCTGTGGCGTGGTTCCATAATACCACATGGCGGAAATTTCCCCGCTAAATTTAAAGGAAAAGTGCACCGAGGACAACATTTTTGGGATTATCGTGTTGCTTAAGCACTACATACTTTAACAAATACAAACTACTAAACGCCAACCTATAAGATACAATCAAGGTTCCAAAGATGCCTCGGGGAGAGGGAGGGGGGGATGCTTTATTTATTTTCTATCAAATACGGTTGAAAAAATGGCATTGAGAAGAGTAAAACCTGCCTCTTGCTCGTTCACCGAGTTCTTACACTCCTCCCGTGAATTACGCGTTTTTATTTTCTTGCTTTTTGGAATTCTTTTACTCAAAGAATGGCACAGCTGTCGCCCGTTACCAAGACGACTCATGTTCTCCCTCTTAAAACCAGATATAAAACACGACAGACGCGGCACGGAAAAAAAAAAAACGCAAATCGTGAAACACGAGCACAGAAAAACTACCCTGTCAAGACTGTCAGCTTTGGCATTCTTGACACCCGGCGGACTTCCAGAGACAGCAAAATCAGCCTCCCCGAAGCGCATTCGTTAGAATACGACACCGAACCCATAAAAACCAGAGCAAACGCGTGCAGACAGACTACACCGAAACAAAAGACGCCCTCCATCGAGGCATCCATCTTGTCTCGAGATTCGGGCAGCTCTCTCTTCACCGGAAGTTTCCTTCAAAAATAAAACGAAGCAAAAACATAATAAATAAAAACCAAGGAGCACTTCCTGTGCGTCTGAAACCAACTCCCAAGTGGCCGCTGCGGCACGTAACACCCCCTTTCTACTCTGAGCCCAAAGAGAACCATCATTAATGACGTCAGCGATACAAGGAAGAGTCTCTCTCGGCGTCGGCCACGGTCCGAGCAATGGTCTAATTGAAGAAGCTTGACTCCGGGCGCGAAACACGGTCAACGAGAGCAAGAGAAGAGAGGAGGAAGAAGAGAGAGAAGGAGCACAAATTAAGCTTAATTACTTTTCCAATCAGGGATTCGCCAATGGGAACACTTCCCTCGTTCCCGTTCGGGAAAACAGGAAGACGGGACGGGCGCAAGAGAGGGAAGGACGTCGTAAAGATCAACATGGGAGGAGGGAAGCAATGAAGCTGAAGGAGAGGAAGAGGGGAAGGGAGGAACAGGTTGTAAAACAGGGGAAGATCGTGGGGAAAGGACCCACACAGCTCCTAAAAAAGGGAAATGAGGAAGCGAGCGCGCGTTCCTTTCCTCCGTTGCTCCCTCCTGCTGCTCGGTGCAGCGCAGCGAAGGCTAGGTCCATCGATAGCGACGTCCCTCACCTCACTGTTTCGCTTATTTATATCGTCTCACGTTTCCAATTTTCTTCGCTACGGTTCATCGTCTTCTTTTACGGCTAAGGCCCGAGTCTCCGCCCGTAACAAGAAAAAAAAAAGGGGGGTGGGGGATGGGGTAGAAAAACCAAGAGCGACTAGACAGCCGGCTAGCTCACGAGACTGCTTCGAGATTGCCGCTGCGTCCAGCCAGTCTAATGAATCCACCTTGGGGAACTAAGTTGTGGCGGTGCTGCTTGAAAGAATAAAAATAATTTTAATCTAGAAGATGCGGAAATTAAAAGTTGTTGTTCCACGAGGGAAATTTCTTCCCCAAAGCGTTTTCAGAATAAAAACAAAAACCACACAAAAACACACACACACAGAGAGGACAGCGGGACGAGCGTTAAGGAATCTACCAGAAGGACGGTGGGTTTAAAGGAATTCTAGAGCTCGAAGCAAAACCGAGATGGGGGATGGGGAACGGGAGGAGGAGGGGAGCGAGGCAGCGGATGGGCCGGCTCTTCTTGCGCAACAGACAATCACGAATAATCCTCGGAGGCTTCTTTTGGTCGTACATATTCAACGGTAGTAAATTCGGACGGGAATGAGGTTCGCTCGACGCAGAAGCAGGGAGGGAACGAAGAAAGGCTACGCGAGAATAATGACAACCCGATAAAAAGAGACTTGATGGAACTGACTAGCCGACAGGGAGGGCATTGAGGGTGGGACTCGCTTATCCTCTTATATTCTTTTTGTTTGTCGTGTTCGTCTTTATAGATTTTAAAGATATGGTCCCTGGGATTCATTTTTTGTTTGGTTTAATGAAATACGTTACAACCAATATTTAATGGAATTTCCTTCGTGCACTATAAATCCTTCCTTCCAGACATAACCCTTATTAAAGAAATTTGAATCTCCAGCAGTTTATTAAAAAACTCCTGAACTCACGATCGTTACCGACGCCACTTTTTTAAGGAGAAAGTCCCCCTTGCAGACAGTGTCAACACCGGGTCAAGAGCCCGGTTCGGCTCCATTATTCCATAAGCTGCCTTACAACAAAAACGCCTCATCCACTCCGGAACATCAATGCACCCGAGCGAATTGGAGAATGAGAAAAAAGCACCGCTCCAAACTCGCCAACAGATGGTGGGACTTTTAGGAGGCACAGAAGAGAACGACTATACTGATGAATAAAGAAGGAAGACATTTAATTCGGGGCGACATCTGTCGAAAAGTTGAGGCTACCATTCTCAACAGTGGTCACCTACAGGTCTGGGGAATTTCGAGATTTATATAACCCGCAGCAGAACTGCTGCATACTTCGCTGCGCATGATCAACGTTTCGCGCCTCAGTAAACGTAAGACTCGACAGAAAGTGGCACCAGTGCTGAAGGCTCGCAATCCAGAATGGCACAGGAAACTACTGTTTACCCATCCAACGCTCTGAACCTCAGCGACGTTTTCTACGAGCCATACAAGCGCGCCAATACATGTGGCATGGGCCCCTTGAACTTCTAAAAATTGACATACACTAGCGTGTGCTTTTTTTTTATATGCAATAGAATTTTTAGGGCAATTATAAACTGTAGGATCGCGTGCCTCTGCACGCCACGCCTCGACAGCTGCATTTAGACGTGCAAACCCGAATTGGCATAAAATTGCACACCCATTCAATTTTCACGCAAAATGTAGGGGTACAAACTGATTTGCCATGTACCTTTCAGCAATTCAGTTTCCCCGCAAAATTATGCGGGCAAGTATGTATTGCTGTAAAATTACGCACACATTCAAGGTAGCGAGCCTTGGTGCAGAAACGGTGCCTTCCCCAGGCAGACAGAGAAAGCCTGACGGACGTCTCGAGACATGCAAAACATCCCAGCAGCTATCGCATCACGCCTCCCTTGGTGGCAGCCAGAGAGGAGCTATTTCTTTCTTTTCTCTCCCTAAAACTCGCTTCTTCCAAATTTCGCTCCCGTCAGCACCCGAATAAGAATCGTGCCTTATAGTATCAAACGCAATACGATAACTGATTTCAAATACAGGTGTACGGTTTACGCTTCTCAGTCCCATAACCCATGCGCTTGTCCACACCAACAGGACACGCCAGCAATGTGGATGGCTGTCCCCCTTTCGCAAGGAGTCTCGGGCAGGGGATGAGCTGCGCGCGTGTAGCTACGAGCTTGAGGAAACTGCAACCAAGTTTCAGTGAGTCGTCTATATGTTTATAAGGAGAAGCCTGGCATCCCGAAAGGTCTTTCGTAAATTTACATGACACATTGTTTCCAGACTCGTTTTAAGTTCCAAGCTTTCGGGGAAACCCGCGCTTCACCCTGGAAGGCGCTTTAAAATTTCGCGGCATGGCGAGCACTTAGTTACCGTGAACGCACAGCGAATCCGTGCCACGCGTGTCACTGTAAGCAACGAGTTAGTTTTACATCGGCACTCGGTGCCGAAAATTTTAGTTCTCGATCCATACGAGATCGAGACTTAAGTGCAACGGTGTAGAGATCATATGGAGATGAAGGGAAAAAAAAAACGTTTTATTGTACCTTCCGCAGACCAAACTGTATTAATGAATATGCACAATAAAAGCTCATTCGCGAGTGACTTCGGAAATATTTTTTTCTTCTTTTTTTCGGGATACTGTTAAAAATTCGCCCTCCAAAACAAACGGAATTTCAATTTCATGCCGTCATTATTTTGAACAACAAAAGATTGAAAGTTCTTTTTAACAAAAGATACAACGGACACTTCACCAGATGCATGTATACTTTTAAAGTAAAAACCGGCGAGAGGGGTCTCGGCTGCGTGTGACCGGGAGTCTGAGGCCGCGTTTCGGGGCGCTTCAAATCACGTGACGGCAGTTGCACGAGGCGCTCGAAAGTCGATACCCTATATTATTAAGCAACTTACATTCGCTTTGTGAGGAAGCCTGACGGCTCATTCGAGGAATTTTCCAAATCATAAAAACGCACAAATAACAAACCGCAGAAAAAAAGAAAAAGACGCATTAAGGTTAGAAAGGAGTAATTGAAGCACCATGAGGCAGGAAACCGAACATGGCGGGCCAAATACAACAAAATGCACCGGGCTCCGATCCGCGACACACCATAGCTTGGTCGCCGAGACATATAACAGGTGTCCATCTTTATGGCCGAGGATAACAGTCTACTTAGAAACAAACAAAAACATGCGACGGTCCCGCAGGAAGAAACTATGAACGAAACAACCACCGAATCGGGACGACCACCCTCGGGTCAGCAGCTACATACTTCCCCACAGAAAGAAAAAAATATATATATATATATATATATATATATATATATATATATATATATATATATATATATATATATATATATATATATATTAACGAGACGAAAGAAAACTAGACCGTTCCAAGAAGAAAAAAAAGAGGGAAAAATAAAGCGATAGGCTATAACGACACGGCAAAGATGACCTCCTCGCGATATTCCGGGTCCGCCGACGTCGTTGGCTAAAAGCGGAAACGAAAGAAGACCCGATTTGCACTCGACCGCGCCGAACGCCTTCTGCCGAGCACCCACGGAGCCCGTCGCGGGGCCGGCAGTCGTAAGGATGCGGTCATCCCTTCCGAACGGCGGCCGGCGCAACGGCGGTCCGGGGGAACCCTTCCGGGCCACTAGGCCCGCCGTCGGTCGCCCGGACAACAGCGACGACGGACACGCGGCGGGAGCCGCCGTCCCCGATGATTGTAGTGCGTCGACGCGATGGCGCGTGTCGGAGGGCCCCACGAGCCAGCCGTTGCGAGGGCAACGCGCGCGTAGACGTGGAGATCGTACCGGTGCGTCAGAACGACCTGCCGGGAATCGAAGCTACGACAACTTAGCTAAGAAGTTTGTAGGTTACGTACATCGTAAGAAGTGGTGAAAATCGGTATTCGCGAACGCGTCTTAAGTGAGGGGAGGAAAGCGACGTTCTTGAGCAAGAAAACAGGTCCGGTGTCCAGCAAGCTTCCGATCTTCGCGAAAGAGGGCTGTTGCCACGACGACAGCGTCTTCGGCAACACGAACAACGACGACGAAAATAATCCCTGGAGAAGGGGAACAAGAGGGGCAAAGGACAAACACAAATCTCCAAACACAGCTAGATGACTGGTGCGCGACCGAAAAAATCCGCCTGGTCCGAAGAGGTCCCGGGTTCGATACCCGGACCAGGCGGATTTTTTCGGTCGCGCACCAGTCACCCAGCTGTATATGGAGATTTGTGTTTGTCCTTTGTCCCTCTTGTTCCCCTTCTCCGGGGATTATTTTCGTCATTCTTGTCCAGCTCGCTTGCACCTTTTCATTTAATTGCATTATAAACACGAACAACTTGGACGTCGGCTCGCTTATGCAACCAACGAGGCCGCAAAAAAACGCCGCGCCGATTTCTTTCCATGTACGCCGCTTTGCAAACGAGCGGAGCGGGCCGTCTCCTTTAGCAATGATGCCAGTTGTGTGGACTTCGTATAGCGATCGAGTTCGTAGCAGTCGACGAAGGCTGTTATCCTGGCTTCGGCATTCGGGCCCGTTCAAATGGTGGTTGCGTCAACATTTCACTCCACGGACACCCTAGAAGCGTTGGCGGAAAGGCCGCCTGCGTTTTTGTAATTAAAAATCTACGTGCTCCGAACCATACCGAGCTCTCCGACTGGTTGTTCGTCACGGCAACGAGATTTCGCATGTTGGTGGCCGAGTCCGGTCGAGTCGAGAGAAAGAAAAGAAAACGCAAGTTTTCGTATATTTTTTTTTTTTTTTTGCAAAATTGGAGGCAATAAAACGAAAACGGATCGCTGCTCAGGATTTCATGAACATACACGATTAATTGGGGTCTTCATTTGGAAAAAAGCTAGACAATCATTTCATGGTCCCTTTACGGTAAAACAAGCTGTAATGTGGCAATCTGAACGGCTACGAAGCCACAATAAAATGTCCGGGACTCACCAAACCCTGCGTTTTTTCAATCTGTCGGAGAGCATACGGCGAGCCATTGTTCCAAAATGCGTCTTTGGCGCACCGAAACGCAAAGAGGGGCACGCCAATCAAATGGCAACATAGAGAACGCGCCATGACGAGGAACCCAAGCTCGCGCCTCCATTGGTTGAGGTCGGAGGGAAACAAACGCACAAGGTGCGCAAGGAGCAGACCAACTTGCACGCCGTATAGCCTGTAGGTTCGAACCCCTAGTGCTGAATTGCGAGTCACCTACTGACGGCCAGCGCGGGCCGCATATGGGAGACGAGTGCTGTTCGTTCCGTCACGACTCGTGTTGGGATCAACGGTATTAGATTACCTTGGTAGCGGAACTGCTTGTAGACGCTGCTTGCACGAGCTGTCCCCCCCGTTTCTCTCTCTTCACCACGGTCGCCTCCCGTCGTTCGCCGCGCCGGACGGCCGCCATGGCAACGGCAGTGACTCACGAATACGTACAGTCGGCGCATATAAGCTAAGACACCAGTGCAGACGCAGGGTAAACGCGCACGGGTGCTTCAGTATGGAAACAGCGAACCTAGTGCCATATTGTTACCCAGGGAACGGACAGTTCATCAGCCTCCCTTTCATAGCCGATGCGGCAGACCCCCGACATGGCATTTTTACTGTACCAGTGATAATGCCATGTACCAGCTCATATTGCCGTGACTGTCTTCGAAGCACAGCGTCCAGATGGCGTTCCAGCTGTGCTCTATTTAACGCACAGATCTTGAAACGTAAATCTAGATGGCGCTTCAAACGACGGGAGGCAAACTGAAGTGAGTGAGAGGAAGGGGGGGGGGTGTACACCCTTCCGCGGGAGTTCCACAACTGAGGTAGTAACATTGGTTGTGACTGACTGAACACCAGTCCCAGCCGAACGCTGGCGTGGAACTCGCATTCAACAGATGCCTCGGGCTGGCCCTCAGTGGGTGACGTAGAAATTCTGCACTACAACCTCGCTATCTAAGTAAAGGCTGGTTCAGACATCTGAAACGAGCGCGTTACTTACGACCGCGTCCGTTGTGACCGGCAGCCACTGAAACGACTGCTCTGCGGCGCGCGTTCACACTCCTGCAACCAATGCAACAAACGCAGCACGTCGCCATCACGGCGGCCACTTCTCCGCCGCCGTTAGCTGTTTCCGCGGTGCCTCTAAAAGAAGGGGACACGCTGCCACTCACTGGCGTAACAGAAAATGGACAGACGGTTTTCTAAAGCCTCAACCTTTTTTTACATTTTTTTCAGGTTAAGCACGCAGAGCTGAGTCAATGAAAATAAATAATAAAAATAAATAAAGACATTTACAATTCTCTGTAATGCCGAATTAGAGCGTAGCTCTTGAGGAGGAGGAGGGGAGGGTACGGAGGTGGCTCTCCCCTCCTCCTCCTCCTCTCATGCTCCCCACCCATTTAGCCTTAAAATTCCGCTAAATTTCCCGCTAAATTTAGCGAAAGTTTCTCTGCTAAGTTTAGCGGGAAGTTTTCCCGCTAAATTTGGCGGGGACATTTTTCCGCTAAATTTAACGGGGAACTTTTTCCGCTAAATTTAGCGGGAAATTTTCTCACAATGCAACGCGCGGTTACGCCCGCTTCCATTATTCTTATAATGCAACGCGGGCGCTTACGTCGACGGCGAAGCCGATGGTGACGCCGATGGCGACACCGACGCCGCTCAAGCACGGAAACGGGCGCCTAAGAGCTGGGCTCTGAAAGATGCAGTACGTCGTCTTCGACGATCACAACTTTAACACACGACTTTACCAATAGTACAAATCTCACCACACGCTTTTTGTATGATTACAGAAGACGATGTAATTTTAGCAACGATATATAACAACCTATAGATACGATTTCGTGATCGCGTAAACGTTGCGAGCGTCCAGGAATGCTAACAGAAATCACTTTCTCGGGTGATGAAAACGCGTGAAAATTCGCGTCCTTCATAGACGCCTTTGAACACAGTACGCACCAGTAATCTTGAACTTGGCACACCCTTAAATGCGCAACATTAAAAAAATCCGGTCGATGCTTTGACGACACAAATACTAAAAGAGGACCAGTGTAGTCGAGGGAAACAAACACGACGGCACGAGCGTTCCTGCTCTCTTGAGGGTGCCTCCACGACATCGCCGCACGAGTGGATGGATCTTCCTTTCTAGGACGTGCTGGTCTATCATCGCGAGAGACGACGAGAATTAACAGTAAAGTACAGCGCCCTACGCGGAACGATGGAGCTTCCACCACGCCGACCACGTCGACGATCAACACCGACGCCAAGTTTTTCAGTAGATATCAGGAACCGCGACCGGCATGCAGCGCGCGCGGCCGAGCTCTCCTCGACCTATGATCGGTCTGTCGGTGTGCTCGTTCCGTTCGTTCCCAACCGTAGCGAAAACGTTGAGCCCGGCTCAACTCCTTGCGTTGCGAACGAACACAAACGAAACGGCCGTTTGGCGCTTCGTTGCCACGTCAACCAGTCGTAGCAACCGGTTGCATTCGTTCGTAAGCGTAACGGCCACTCTGAACGCAAGTCCGTGAACGGGCCTTAATGTTGCGTCGAACGTCACTTCGGGAAAAACTATGCACGCGCCGCGGCTGCTCCCACGTTTTTGCCCGATCCCGAGCCAACACCACGTTACAAAACTACGAATTCATGTCCGGACTACAGGGTTCCGAACAGATAAAATACAACGTGGAACCAACCGTTCGAAGGACACGTGAGCAATGCCGCCAGTTGAGCGAGCGTGTAATTGCGAGGCCTCGGATCCGAAACAATGTCCACAACGACACAGACGTTCACTCGTCTACACATGGACTATGGGCCAATCTTCCGAAGAGTCCCGGTTCTTCCGTTTTCGAATTCTTTTCGAACTCCGTGCTTAGCATTCCAGGCGAATACGGGTGTGCGAATGACAGCTTTGGCCGAGTAGGGCTCCGTCACCCTTAGCCTTCAGGTTGCGGAACGAGCCTGGATAGTGCGGTTCCTCCTCGCACAGCGAATCGAACGAGTGACGAGCCAGGAGGCCCGCGTTAAGCTTCGGCCACACTGCCCATACACATCATAAGGAAGGAGATTCTGCAGTGAGGCGTGCTGCTTCTTCGATGACATGGTTCGCACAAAAACTGTCTGCAGATCCAAGTCCCGCCGCTCAGACACCGTATACAAAAGGCACTCTCTGCAGACACGCCTCGGGCATCTTTGAAGCCTGTCTGCCTTCTGCTCCTGACATGCCTCTCGACAGTGTTTGTGTATAACCAATGTGACCTCGGGAGTCAGGCAAGAAGGGGACGCGTCCCTGACGGTGTCTGCACACTCATTCCTACGATGTGGTAGCGGTAGAACCGCGGCTTTTAGGCGTGGGCCGGGTTCCGCTCTGGGCAGCGGGACACGCAGCTCTCGGTGGGGCCCCGCGCACCCGCCGGCTGGTGCTTCGTTCAGTCGAGGTTTTCCCGAACACATTACGACTATCTTCGAAAGACATTGAGTAAATTTTTTTTAATTTTTTTATTTTTATTTACAATGAGAAAACGAAACAAACCCTCGTCCTACTTAGTAAGCTTTTTTCTTCTTTTTTTTTTTTGGCTTGCAATCACTTGTTTTTTTGTTTTTTTTTCTTTTATGCCAACGCGGGAAGAGGTTTTAATGTCACTGCCCGTGTATCGGGCACCGAAACCAGCGCAAGAGGAGTCGGACGCTTTGCAGAGGGACGTGGAGCGCAAATTCGTCCTCCGAAGAAAATCGCAGGACGCAACGTGCGCCACGACACCTGATCACCGTCCGCAAAATATTAGGGACGAGATATCGCCCGCCAGATTGAGCGGACGACGTCACTTCCCGGTGGCGTTATTGTGTCGCTGCTTTATATCGGTCATTTCTACAAAGTCCTGTAACGTATTCAACGTTAAAAAGAAATGAACATTTAATATTATAAATAACTGCGGACTTGTAACAGTGGAAGGTTGAGCGTGTTGGTGTCTAAATTACTGACTTTCACTGCTCTCCAGAAAATACATATATCGTCGAAGTGTTTAAAATCGACGACGTAAAGCGCGGGTGGCACAAACAGGTGAGCCAATCCGCGCGCGCCTTTGGCTCTGCTTCCACTACCCACATTCATCGTGAAACGGAACAACCGGGTCTCCGAGCACGCGCTTCTTTGACGTGCAGCCAAAATCTCGCTTACACGCAGCCTTCTCCGCAACAAACTTCCGAAAGAGGTGCGCCTGGCACTTGCCGGATCTGTTCCCTTTGGACGTTCGACGCCATTCACTCGACCGGAGCAAGCGCGTGGCAGTCTCCAAAACGCCGAAAGCCCAACTCCTCCTAAACTGCGAAACAGAGCAGCGGCTGCGCCACGAGAGCGCCACCGCCACCGCGGCGGTGGCGGCGGCGCAGGCGCTCCGGCGCTTCCCGGCCACGGATAAAAGCCCACATCGCTCCGGGCTCCGGCTCCAGGCGGACTCGGTGTTCGAACCCTGCGGCCCGCGCTCGTGTTTGACCTCGCTCCGTCGTTTCTTCGGCTACGGCTGGTGTACGCTCAGTGACCTCGTCGTCGTCGGTCGGGACGGCACGGGAGAGCGCCCCGCTTTTGTCCGTCTCGTGAGCGGAGTCCGCACCGAGGAGAGAGTCGATAAGACCGAGGACTTGGTCCGTGTCACGGGGGCCGGACTTTTGAGGGTCCGGACGCGGCGGACTGTTTTTTCGGATTCCTCGGGGGTGCGACAAAGGATGCTCGGACGCTAAGGTAAGTCAGCCATTACATTTTTTTTTAAATCTTAACGTCCGGCTTTTTCACAAAATAAACAGAAAAAAAAAACAGAGACACAGTTTAAAATAACTCGCCGCACCAGAATAAAAAATGAAATGCGGGATCAAAGAAAAAAATTATTTGACGTTCGCGTTTAGAGAGCGTAAAGTTGATCCGCCTTTGAGGAGCGACAACGCTAGCTTGAGCTGTGGATAAAAAAAATAATTACGGTGCACTACCACTGCTGGTTTGGGGTCTTTAACGTGCATGACACAGTAGTGATACGCGACAGCACGCCGGTACGATGCTCATCCAGACCGAAAGGGGCAGGGCAGGAATCCAAAGAGCTGCGACGGTGTCAACGATTGGTCACCCTGTACCCAGAAGTAGCTGAGATCGAGATCCTGCGCGACTGCAGTCAAACTAGTCAGTTAACTAGTTACATCTGTCAGGTTTGCGTCTATCCGTTTCCTCATAAACTCGGGACTTCGAGGAAGAGTCTTCACGATGCATGCCGGTCCATCTTACATTTGTATTGTAGTTTTGAAAACAAGCTTTTGACACTGCGTCGCGCGAAACCTCTGAAACAAGTTATATACTTCACTATCGAACGCCTTCAGAAGAAACTGATCCGCGTCGTAAATAACCGCCCTTGCGCTCGCCAGTTCAGTACATGCAGATTCTAGAAGAGCAAGGTTGATTTCGCGAGTTAAAAAGGGCCGTCCACATCGTTCTTTTTTTTTCTTCCTATTCTTTGTTGGTGTACCTAGTCGTGCCTCAACGTCAACAGTCGCAGCCACAGAACCTCCTATATACAGCCCGTATATTTATTTTTTTTCATCTCTCATTCTACGCATTTAGAACAGTTTCAACGCCCTCGATGATGCCATCCATCTTTCGAACAAGGCTCGCTATTTTCAGACACCAGTTCTTAAAGGTATTATGAATTCGTATTTGAGTCGTTTCACCATGAGTGTAAACAGCAAGATATTTCTTAGATAAAAAAGATAAAGAAAAACAGTAACGCTAATTTTAAAAAGAAGATTTTTTTTTTTTTTAGACTATTATGTATTTTACTCAGCAGAGGTGAGACGGGCATAAACGCAGTTCATGCCCGTAAGACCTTTGGAGTGTGACAGAGAACCTCGATAAAACCAAAATATATCTCGATTCCAAACGCTGCCGAGAGCTGTGAATTAAGGTGGCGATGCGGACGCCTTGTTGCTTGACTGAGTAAATATGACAACAGCGCGAGAAAGACGCAAGGCGGAAGAAATCGACGGAACAAGCGCCGTCTCACAGCTGAACATATTCGAGGGAAACGAACAGCCCAAGCAACCACCGCGAAAAAACAACAAAAAAAAACACAAAAGGGAAACGCTGAATTACAATTAAAGTAGGTTTTCCATTTGTAATTGTTTGTTCGCGTTGTATGTGTTTGTTTTGTTTGTGGTGCGCGTGCTTGCTTTGTTCTCCTTCTCGAATAAATGTTGAGTTGTCAGTCGGTACTTTGAACATCTACGTATTCCGCCGGAACCGAGTGTTCTGCGAGTTGTTCCTGCATTTATTCGAAGCTGCCGAGTACAGTGGAAATCTAATAGAAATTCAATTAGGTCCCAATGTCAAGTCATGTCATAAAAAAAGGTAAAAGGAAATAGTAATTCCAAGCGAATATATGTAGCAGTTCCTTTTTAACGTTTTCGTACATTTGCCAAAACGCCAATATCGTTCAATTCTCCCAAACAAACAAAATACAGTTGTTTTTTTTTTTTTTTTGTTTTTGCTGACGTACATTAGTTTTTGCGGCGCGGGTGTTTGTGTTATTACCACAGGCAAACCAATTATTCTACAATATCAATTACCGGCAGCGTCCTCCGACGCCACAATTATGTGAATTTGTTGGTGGTTTTTATTTATATTTTTGTTACTACTGTTTTTCGTTTTTCTTTTTTCTTCTTCTTTCGAAATTAGTTTACTACCTGCCTATGTAAACTTCAGTGCTGCTGCTCGAAGATGTGTCGATGTGGTTAACGAGAATCTTCCGGTATTCGTAAACTAGCACTGATTCGTGAGAAATCACTATCCCCAATGGTGCGCGGGACCCCATAAGAAATCGTCAGTGAATGCAACCAGCCATACACTTCGCTAAATCATGCTCAGAGAGTTTTCTTAGATATTACCCCGAGGAGCTTCTCTGCCCATTTCGAAATGCACGTTCTAGCGCAGATAATGGACCATAATAACACTCACTGTTATGGCGAACAGTTTCGATAAAGATGAGGCCAAAAGAACCATCAAAGACGAAAAATCTATATAGACATCCTGTGTCCGGATTTGTGTACTTATTTTAATTTTATTTGCTTATTCACACCTCGTTTTCTTATTTTTGTATATATATATAATTCCTTAAAACAACATAAAGTTTCTCCCCTGCTTACAGCAAAAAAGAAAAAAAGAGGTTAGGTCTTTTTTATTGGTGGGTGCTAGCAGGTTTGATTTCTACGTACGTTATAGTTTCTAATGAGACTCCTGTTCCAAGGCGAAGTGGCAAGAAAACGTATTGCCCCCCCCCCCCCCAAGAAAAAAAAAAGAAGAGCGTTACAGTGTTTGATTATTGAATTAAGAAATCGCACTGAAACGTAGAGTGTATCTTAATAAACAACTTACAAGATAATGACATTAAAAAAAAAACTCGCTACGAATAAGTTTCGGTGAAAAAGAGTCGAAGAACTCACAACACAAAAACAAACAGCAATCAGCACGCAAACCCAAACCCGCGTACGCACGTTTCCATTCTTGGCGAGTGATCCTACAGCTTCCTGACTCTTTTTCTAGCGCACGGACAAATGCGTTACGTACGCGCGCATAAATACGCGCGTATCGTCGCAAGCAAGAGAAAACGGGTCATCGCTCATCGGAGCCAAGCGTCGAGCTGCGAAAAGAAGAAGACAGGACGGTGCGCGATCCCTCGACGCGCCGACATATCAATAAGCGTTCCGCCGACGACGACGACGACTGACGATAACCGGCACATTTGTAAAGGACGACCCGACCCGTCACCCAGCACGACAGAAGAGAGAGAGAGAATACGCCATCGGAGGAGAGAAAGAGTACGCCGGCAGGAGGAAAACAACACAGGTACCCGAAATAGAAAAAAGCAAAACAAAGACGTCCTAAATATGGAGAGGGAGCGATCGATACCGCGTATAAATGCATTATGAGGTGCTCTTCCTGTCCACGTGCGCGGCTACAAACAGGCAGAAAAGAGAACAAACGAAGAAGCCGGAAGAAAGAGGTAGAGCATTAACGAAGGCCTTCCACTAACAAGGATCGATCGTATACTGCTGCCGCAATGAACCACAGCTCCAACGAAAAGAAGAGAAAAAAGAAGAGGAGGACGCGAAACAACACGGACGTCATACACGCGAGCGCGGCAAGTACGGCAAACAGCAACAAGGTTTCCGAGACTCGTGCACGCATTAGGGGTATTAGGCCCCAGCACGCCGGACTACCGCGAGGAGGGGCTGCAGCGGAGCACGGCACGGGTCTTAGCCCCGAGCACGCCACACGCGCTGGCCGTGTCCGGCACGTCATTTGTGTCTCGGACCAGCGTTGCTTACAACACGATACCTTCACGTGACGGGACGCGGCACGCCCATCAAATACAACCGACGGAAAACACGAAAAAGCAAAAAGAAAAGTGGCCTACTGAGTATAATTTCTGCGCAAACAACAACGAAGCAGACATATGACCGGGCGAAGCGGAAACTCTTAGAAATGACCGATTTCCCCGAACCTCCGGAGTCAACCGGGATCCCGCGATCGTTTCCGGGGACGACGAAACGGAATAGCAAACTGTGGCTCTTGGACTTGGTCCTCGTAAGTCGGGGTTACATGAACACTTTCCTCGCAACGAGGAAGACGCGTCTCGCGCAATGTTACCCCGCGCTGCCACTCTTCGTAGCCTCGCTCGTCCGGTCACTCAATTCACCGGCGGGGTAAGAGACAGACCACCAGAGACTACCGCAGCCACCCACAGGGTGAAAACGGCTGGGCGTGTCCTCGGAACTGGCTGGACTCCCGCACGCTCTGAGGCCTATAGGAGACTCCGAAGCGTCGTCGAAGGAAGGAAGCGCTCGCCGGACGCTAAACAACTGAAACTCCTCCCGGCCATTCTTACTCTGTCAGAGACTGTAATGGTCACTGCCGGGATAAGAGTGGCAGCGCGAGCTTCCTTCGTTGAATAGCGCTTCGGCACTTGCTGAGCTTCGGACATGCTGGAGGAGGCCTCCCGAAAGAGACCCACTGCCGTTCTCGTATTTGCGCGCCCGTTTCCAAACGAGGCGCTTCATCGCGGAATGGAGGGTCTTCGTTCCAGTCCCGGACGCCGGTGAAATACGGAAAGGAACGAAGGGCGCACGCCGTGTTTGAAACTCGAACCCGGAACGAGAATCCTCTAAATGAAAGCGCTTGACAGAAATCGCTTTGAAAAGAGAGAAAAAAAAAAATAGGGGCAGATACAAAACTGCAACGACGCGGGAACGGAATCCAATTATCTCACCATCATCGTGTGTTTTGCAGCGCGCAAGTAACCGTCTGCATTTTTACGCATTATTAATGGAGTACCACTTAAAAATCCCAGCACAACCATAACCGAGGCAGAACGACACAATGGGGAGATATCATGCGGCGAAATCGTGACCGTGTTAATAAAGCAAGTTATATATTAATCATTTTCCCATCAAAAAAAAAAAGAAAGAAAAAGAAAGTCCGAGGACACGTGAATCACTTTTGTACTGAGTTGTGAATGCGAAATCATGAATGTCCAAGGGCTTCATTCTCTTGCCGCCTGAGACGCTTTGAATCGCGATCCGCTTGCGCCACACGCTTTCAAATGGCTTTGTTCTGTCTCCTAGCGCGTTGCGCCGCTGCTCGTTCCGCCCGCCGTGTATTCGGAGACTTGACACCGATGGTGGATTTCGCTGCCTGCTTCCTCGCTCGTTGTGCTGCGTTATTCCGCTCCCTTAGTTCGTCTAGCGGTGTACTTGCGTCGGAGGGAAGGTTTCGCTACTGCCGAGGTCGCGGCCGCCGACAATGTAGATGCTTGAGGCGCCGCCATGTTCGTCGGCGTCGAGACGAGCAGAAGCGGCCGAACGCGCGCCACCGTGTTCCTCTTACCCGCGCGGGGCCCGCAGCGCCATCGGAGTGGCGTTCCTTGAAACTATGACGCGCGCCAGCCAATGGGAGCCTCGTTCCTGAAGCTATGACGCACGCCAAGCAATGAGCTGTCCGTCACAGCCGTCAGCGATAGGCTTCGCTCCATGCGACAGGGAAATTTAGGTGCCGTTTGGCGCCGCTTCAAGAGCTGATAACGCCGGTTCGCTCAATAAAACAATTAATGCATTCGCATTAAGAAAAAATGGAAGAAATGTTTCGGGTACTTGGAGAAAAGCAAACATTGTCAGAAAGAATCTATGGCTGCCGAACTCTGAGTCGAAGGCGAAGAGGTTTCAAAGCCTGCCCAACGGACATTCAAATGACGGTCAGGCATGGATATAATACTCCTCCCACAGGGGAATTTTCAAAAGGCATTGCGGACCTTTAACAAACCGTTACCGCGTTCCGCGTACGCGCACTACCGGAGCCCTTGAAGCATGCTTTAAGCAGCGCGCCAAGGTGACACCGTGACCGCGGAGTGCGCGCTTAAAAGCTCGCTTCAAAGGCACCGGTACTGGGGTACGCGGAACACGGTAACGGTTTCCTAAAAGTCCCTATTGAGACAAATGCCGCTGCGTTGAGCGGCGAACCAGTTTATGGTTCCAGACCAGCGCGCTCCACTTGCGGACATACAATGCGGAGAGCAAATCGTTCGCTTCTTGCACAGGGGTTGCGGTGATGTCAAAACGACGCCGAGTTCTGTGTTGCTTTTGATTGTAGGATAGTGGACAGAGCTCAAAGCAAGCTGCCTTGAGGTCTACCCGCTGTCCTTCAATCAGAGTCGATCAGTGCACTTAGGCTGCCTGAGCAGTGCAAGAGTAAGCCGCGTGCATGCTGAAACACTATGCTGCTATAAAGAAAAACAAATTAAAACAACTTGACCAACGGGTGGTCACCGGTTCCAGCGTTCATTGTGCGGAACCGCCATGTTGGGACCTAAATAACCACAGTCACGAGCGTTCTAACGACTTTCCCGTCGTGTAAAAATCCGCATCAAGGTGCGTTAGGTGGCAGCGTGCGACCATTTAAACCCACGTTCCACAGCCGAGCCGCAACGACGATCTTGACTAGACGAAACGTTAGAAGAACACTAAATTCATCTACCGAAATAAACGCAGTCATAGACGATGAGAGCACGGCACCCCAGAAAACCCCAAGACCCAAGTGCCCTAGCCTACTAACCTAAAATAATTAACGGCCAAAAAAAAAAAGAGGATGTTAAACTGCTTGTGTCAGCAGCGTCTAAACACGGAGCATTAACGAGATAATGGAGTGTAAGTGTGTGCGGAAATGTCTACGTCCTGCGGAGATTCGACGTGACACTAATGCTGAAACGAACACGAGGCTCGTGCAACGGAGCGGCGGGCGAAACGAGCGCAGAGACGCTCCAACGAGGGCTCTAAATCGGTCCTGGAAAGAGGCCAGGGGCCGGAAGTTGCCGTTTATTTTCCTTGCAAAGAAACCACGCTCGGAAGACGCGCTCTCCGCAGCACGCAACCCTTTTTTCCCGCGGGCCAGAAAACACAGTCGACCATTTCGCAGGCGGGTCCCGTAAAGGTAGCCCACGATGTTGACGTCTCGAAAAAAGTAAAGCCGATACAAAAAAACAACAACAAGAACAACGAAAACAAACCATGTCTAACAGGCGTCTATTCTTGAGAGTATAGGCCAACGCGCTGTTTAAAAACAAGGCCCTCACGAGGTCTGGGCAAAGGCGCGGTTTCCGCACGAGGTGTGCGCACTGTTCGTGCGCAGGAACCAGATTCGCGTGGAGTGGAGCGTCTGCACATGCGCCCTGCCAATAGCAGCGCCACCACAACATAGGCCCTTCCGGAACACGCAGCTTACCAGAACGTTAAAAGGGAAATAAACGTGGCGTTAACCTCAACCACGGCAGTCGTAATGCATCGGCGAAATGTCTTATCAACATGAGCAGCCACCTTGAGACGGACGAACATCTCGCGGTCTAACCATGCCTGCGGCACAATTGACAACCTGCAGAAAAGAAGGGGGGGGGGAATGCTGCGCTTCCATGAAAAGAGCGCATTTCTAGCATCCTTTGCATGGTTGGAAAGCAAATGGACGTGTTCGCCATTCGAAGGCTATAAAGCGAGAAGAGCACAGAGGGTCGCTTTGTTTGTCGTAACGGCGTAGCACTGTGTCGCGTATCTACGGCTGCCCGATTTATTAAGGCGAAAGGCGAGGTCTCGTCGTTCAGTCGACCTTCAAAGTCCTTGACCGAAAACGCGTCGGCGACACGAAAGGTACCAAAACGTTTACGTGACCACTCTGTGGATGACTAAGCGAATTAAGATGATGACTCAGAACACTGAGAAGGATGACTCAGCACATGAATCAGCGAGTAAATCATGTGTCAGTCTTAGGGCTAACATAAGAGACCCAGTAATATTTTTTCCCGGTAACTAAAACACCATTTTTATTTTTTATTTTTAAAGCGAGAAAAAGGAAGTTAGGCGGCTCAGCATGATAGATGATCGAGCACTGCCGGATATGCAGTCCGCATGTTCCGCGGGTACGTGGATTATGCGAGCTTCTGATAAGATTCGCTCGATCACACAGGGTGTCCCAAAAATATCTTTACAACTTTGATGACTAATATCTTGGAAACGAAAACAGATAGAAAGGTACGGTTCGCAGTAGTAGGTAAAGGAACACCTAAAGCTTTGTTCAAGCCACGTGCCCGACCTTGGTGCTCGCATAAGCGCTGCGATCGCACAGGTCGACGCGGACATGATGAGTCGGACTTGGGCGGAAGTGGAGGATCGAGTTCAACTGCGTGCTACTAATGGAGCACACGTTGAACTTTGTGAAGTCGGTACCACAAAACTTTAGGTGTTCCTTAACATACTACTGCAAACCGCACTCTTGTACCTCTTTTTGTTTCCAAGATATTATTCATCAGTTGTAAAAATCTTTTGGGGAGACTTTGCATTATGCATTGTACAAAGTTATCTCGAAAGCTCCCGCTTATCTGTGCGGTTTTACGCATCACTTTTTTTTTTATAACTAAAACAGTTACGAACGTTTGGTAAGTTGTATCTTACGACTGGGGGAAGGATCCTAAGCTAGGCCGTTCATCCGACATTTTCAAACGATTTTTCTAAATTTTCTAAATTTTTAATCGTCGAAAGCACGCCTGGAAGAAAGACACGGTCGCGTCGTTTCCTTCGAAGCTCTTACAACTTCTGCCCCTCTCAAACTTAACGTGAAACAGGCGCGAGCCAAATGAGCGCAACTTGCGCGGGAAATGTTGGAACAACGTCGAAGCGTCGTCGAAAAAGATGAGTTCGTCTATACACGGCACAAAAGACAACCCATAAAAACAAAACAAAAAACAGGCATTTTAGGAATAGTCAGAATCGCCGAGGAGACGTCTTAATCGACGCATTTCTGTCCATAAGAGAAACAACCGACACAAATAAAAAAAAGAAAACAAACAGCTTTTTTTCTTCTAGTTTACAGAGACGTTACTCGATGCCAAACGTCGTATCCCAGTAAAAGTCTGAACGTAAAAAAAAAAAAGAGAGAGAGAGAGAGAGAGAGAGAAGCCGTCGTTGTTTAGGTTTGTGGTAGGAAAGGCGGCCGGTTAGAGCACGAGGCACATTCCTGCCCGCCTGCGCATAGCGACGAGGGAGACAGTCGAGAAAATGGCGCCGAATTCCCCCGGAGCGCAGCCCGGAGCGCGGAGAAGACAAATGGAGCCACGCGCCGCATATCGCCGTCCGGCTTTCGTGTCGGTTCCCTCCGGGAATCGTTATGACGCCAAATTGTTTCTTTCTTTTTTCATCTACCGAGAACGCTCACGCTTAAAACAAAGATGCATATATGAATGTCTCAGAAGAGTACGCGGAGAACGGAACCAGTGAAACGTGAGTGTGAACCGAACGATCGCAAATAAACTAAATAAAAACTTTTTTTTTCTTCAATATCGCCGGTTTTAGAGGTTTGTTTCACCGCAAATTCTTAGGATATTAAAAATATATTTGTAAAACTATTCTAAATCTTACCAAAAAAAAAGAAGAGAAAAAAAAACACCACACCAAGCTTGGATGTTTCGCTTATTTTTGGGGTTAATTCCGGCTTCAAGATAATTTAGATCGCGATAACAAGACTCACATGAGTATTTCGTGCGACTCTGAAGGGACATTCATACACTTCGCGTTGAGTCCGACCGAGTGCGAGGGTTGCTATGGCAACAGCTTCGTCGGCTCCAAGGGGCAAAAAACCCGTTTTGTTGAAGCCGACGCAGCTGTTGCCATAGCAACCCTCGCACTCGGTCGAAGTCACGCGAGTGTGTGAATCGCCTTCAGTGAGTCTGAGAGGGTTGCCGGACATATTCCATTAATCTTGGTGCACCACGCTGCGAAAGGGCTGCTGGTGCGAGCCTGTGGCTTCATCCGAGGTTCTTGTTTGCACGAGACAGTGCAAACGTACCGTAACATCGGACCATACGCTCCCGCCAGCAGCTTTGACAGCGTCGTGCACGAAGTATGGGTACGAGTGTATCGAGCCTGTGATCATTTGTGTCCTCGGTGGTCAGTTATGTCGGCTTGTGCAGCGGTTTCAATGAGACATAAACGAGAGGTTAGGAAATTCCCGGAGTAGAAGATATTATTATTTCGAATGATGGAGCAGACCAGTCATAAATACAAATTTTAAGGCGGCGGTATTTTTGAGTTAAAATGGTCACAAGCACTAAAGCGTTCCAGAAACATGCTAACGACACTGGTGAAAAAACTGAATATGTGCAATGAACATGAAAACATATCACAAGAAACTTAATATTCCTGTATATAATTAGTATAAGTTCTGAATTAATCAGTAGATGAATGACATTTATTTTTTAGTTCATTTTTAGTAGGATACAGTCACGGCGTATCTTCGAATGCTGCCGACCACGTACAGGATGGCACGATAGGCGTTTCGTACGATTTTGAATCACATCCAGTGTCGGCTGTGTCGTACGAAGACGGAAATTCTTCACACCACAACGCGACGACCGCCTCCGTTCACTCCCCACCCGCTCGCTCCCACCCAGGTCCCCAAGTGCATATTTAAGAGACAGACATACATCCCAATGCCACGTTTTATCTCGATCCTACATCGGCGGAACATCACAACACGAGGTGTCCCTACCACACCGACACAAGCGTATGCAAAGGGACCTGAACGCAAGGACAACTCGGTACTCCACCGAAAGATGTTTAATGGACCATTTTAAGAGCTCGCGCGGTGCGAGAACGCGTGGATTCCACTCGCTGCCATCCAGCGTTACCTCGCACTCGCAGCATGAGGCGAACTCTGGTTAACCTGTACCCGACGGTCCACCGCCAATCTGACAGCACGGTGGAATCCACGTAGTCGTTCGACCGGTCGTGAGTGATCACTCTCCCTGTGATCACTCTCCCTATCTGGGAGAGTGATGTGATCACTCACCCGGTCGTAGAAACGCGCCGAGATCGGAGTCTTATAACGAAAGGGAGGTGGTCGACTGGTTCGACGAGCGGGTAGCTCCCTCCACAACGTCAGCCTAGGAGCGAACGGAGCGTACTGGAGACGCACTGACCAGAGAAGCAGTTTCGAAGGACGCACATCGATCAAACTCCGCTAAATCAACTCATACACGCGTCTCTTTTCTTTCGTTTATAGTTTAGAAGACACGCGTTTATGACTTGGCAGTCATCCCTTTCAGAAATGACCTTTCCCCCGTGAAAGACTGCGCAAATATTTCCGCTGACTGATTGAGAGCTCCGATTCATTAGGCGCGTAGCACGATTTCGAAATACGTAAATACGATTACAGAAGCGGCGCCTATCTAGTCGCTCGAGGGACCGTGATTAATTGAGATGTTTTCGAAATCCCTTCGAAAGGCTCCCGTTCGGTGACCGAAAGCACAATAGAGAGACGGCCACGCTCCGATGCTGCATTGAGGCCCCGCATCAACGAAGCGGTCCTCGGCGACTTGAGCGACTCGAAGGAGGGAACCGTGTCGGTCGACTACATGTACAACGCGAATGGTCGGCGCTTTGTTGTGGCGCCACTCTGAATGGTTCCAAAGAAGGATCGACGCGTGAACCAGGCGTGAACGACGCTTCGCGTATGCAGCCTCGCGAATGCCGAAAGAAAACGGCGGAAAGGCAATTTTAAGAAAACCACAAAAACGCAGACTGAAAGCACTGTCTCAATTCGTCTTGTACCAAGCTTTTGCCCGTGGCGAAGAATTGAGAGGACCTATACAAAGCGCAAACTAGACACGGACAAAGGAAGGTGAACGAGTAACACAGTTTAACTTGCAAGTGAATTACTGTGAACAAACTATTCTAGAGCATAGCTTTGACGAAGTAACCAAAGACAATTCTCAGAAGATTGGACTGTTGAAATTGCAACCTCGGAAAAGAGGAAGAACGCCACAAACGTCTGGATAGTTTCTTACCAAAAACAAAGAAAAACAACACTCGAAACTCTTTCATAATTGTCGGGGAAACGTTGCGACACTCAATGTCAAATACGCAACAAAAACAAAAGGTGGCCGACGACGTATCGTGTTACAAAAAATAAAAAGACGTACAAACTGTGCCTGGCCTTATTCTGCGGCTAGACCGACACAGCTCCACTCTGGTCCCTGCAACCTGCAACCGTGGATTCTTTTCACGGTAAAGATGGCGACGTTCAAACACACGTCGCCATCTTCCTTCGAATACGTACGAGGGACGTCAATTTGCCGCCACCAAAAATTTCTGTTTCGACAACACGTTCCGCGAACCCCTTTCAGGCGACTCCAGATTCCCTCCAGTATGAGGACACCCTCGAACAACAGCGGCCACCAGAGCGATCAGGACGCGAGCAGACAGCAGCCAGACAGATCAATGACCACCGCGCGTGGAGAGCCAGCAAAGGCGGCGTCCCGCACGCCTGGCACCGCGCAACGCAGCAGCCCACCCGCAGTTCCACCGAAAGTCTGGCGATCCCCAAAGCCCCAGCATTCCCGATCAGGGAACACGCGGGAAGAAGGGAGCCACGACACTGGCACCGAGGGCGCCGCGGCTGACAGCGGAGATTGGCCAGACCTCACCCCTCGCGGCCCGCTGCAGCCCTCCAGGGCGGTGCGGCCATCCGCGAGACTTCCGGTCAGGAAGCAATTAAGGAAGGGGAAGACACCCCGACCGGCCCAAGCTGCTGTCGTGGCGTCCACGGAGTTATACGGGTCGCCAGGGCGAGCGACGGCGTCGTCGCAACATCTCTTTTCTGTCACTGTTTCCAGACGAAAAGGTTAAACTAAGCACGTGCCATACCTAATAATTTCTCGCTGCAAGTTACAAAACATGGAGTTGAATTCGTCGTTAAGTTTATTTTTCTGTTCCACACAGCGTCTAGAATGCGTTCCGCCAGTATTTGGCGGGACTAATTAGACGACAATGTACTAACGCGGACTATGTGAGCGCGAGCAGCTCGCCACTCTTCTTTGCCTCCGTTGCGGACCAAGTCTGCACTAAAGTCACTGGATCCTGGACTGCACCGCCGAGTGCAGAGATACACGCACACGCAAAGGGTAAATGTTTCGACCGGAAGTAATAAAACGCTCACATAATGCCAGCGAGCAACTACCGTAACTTAAGAACTATTACCGACCCCAGCGACCAATACGGAACGTTACAATCGGGCAAGTATGGCGGTCTAATACCGGTCGTGCCGTGCCATGTGCCACCTTAACGCACAACGCTGGGGCATCAGCGAGCGAGCACTAAACTCAAAAATGGTTTGCCCAGCTTTGTATCCCCCACCTTGCCAACCTGCCGCGATGTGTTGGCGCAAGCGAGTTTCTAAAGGCTGTCCTTTCTTTAAGGAAGCGATGAAAGGACTGCATACTGTCCTACCACGGTGCTGAAGAACATTGATAAACGCAGAATGTCTGGTTCACGCGGTTGCGTAGCTTGCGTGCAGAGCAACCTGGGAACAGGCTGATACTACAGGTACGACAGAGTCACCGAGACAACTGTTCCATCGCGCAAACCACCCACAACACGTAATCACGGAAGCCACAAGAGACGAGCAGAAATCACGAAAGGACCTGTTCCGGCTAGTCCAGTGTTTTTCCGCCAGGTGCCATCCCCTTTTGGTGGAGTCGCGAAAAGTCCGCACCCCGCGCATAGTCCGCACGTATAGGACCTAATCCGAACGTACAAAAATAGACAGAGCGCACCCCGACAAATGTCTGCTGTATTAGCTGACAATAAAGCTTGTAACGTACATAAATTGACATTAATATACTTTGTTCTTTATAATATCATTCGTGTCTTATCATAGTGAACGATCTATAAACAAAAAATCCTCGTATACTTCGCACATTTAGATAGTCCGGATAAAATTTCAACTCTTAGACATGCACCGGCCGCGGTCTAAATTCCATAAAATACGCGGTCATGTCTTTATTTAGGTACAAAATTAAACAGCGTAAAACAGGCGAGGAGAAGGGAATAAACAGGACGGGCGCTGCCCTCCCTACAGTCGTGTCCTTGTCTCTTCCGGGCTAATTCATAGTGTACCTAAAGGACTCACCGACTAGCCCAGCAACGTATTTAACTCGATTACTCAGTCTCTACGAAAAAGAGACGCGTGAGGGCACCGCTACTGGCGCGCCCCGGCGACGCTACGATCAAGCGGGCCATCTCCCGGCGCCCACATCCACGCTCAACATGCCGACGACGACACCCGCATGAAATCTGGTCATACCAGGCTCGGCGCTCCCCTAAGCGGAGACATCAAAGGGTTTCGTTCGTTGCCCCCTCTCCCTCCTTCGCGAAAGAATCAGTCTTCGCTTCCCTTACGCAAGCGAGCACTCGCTCATCGGCATTCGGGAAGCCCGATCGTTACGGGAGCGTCAGTAACCCCCCCCCCCCCCCCCATCGGGTCAAGCAGAAGTATTGCGACATAGGGGCCGCCGGCGACAGCGCATACTGCCGATGTCCTGGGCCAAAGCGGCCGCTGCCGTAGGCCGCTCGGGGTCTCTTTAGGTCCCGCCGTCTTTGCTGGGCACTTCCAGTCGTGTGATAAATATACCGCATTACCGCGGTATATTTCCATACAGTCAAGAGTCCGCTTTACTGAGCACTTTTGGCTGTTCCCCTACCGCCAGGAATCGCTACACCGTCGCTAATGCAAGACGAGCACGAGAGGACGAAGGAGGAAGATGGTGAAGAGGAAGACCAGATTCACTAGCCAGCAAACGACAGAAAAACAGGCAGAGAGCTCCCGATAGCTGGATAATCCTGACTGCCATAGTAAAGGCATGTTTTTATTAAGAAGGTTACGATAGTCAAGATATACCACGCTCTCAACTTCTTCCTGTCGTACCTTCGTGCACGCATTAATTTGTCCCGAGGTACAAAGTGAACGGTAGATTGACGAACTCTCTGCGTTCTGTTCGTATAAACAGATGTCTATGGAGAAAGTAACGGCGGCAGCCTCCGTGTATTTATACCAACATCGGTAAAGGCACATACTATATATCTAAAAAAAAGGTTCGCCCAGTACCAGTTGCGAAATAACGCTAACAAAAGCCATCGTACATTAGGTGAACAACTATCGCGTCGGAGCAAGTACGTACACGCGCGCAACATATTCAGGGAGTCGGCGGCCCGGAGCAGTTTATCAGAGTCACTCGCGTGATTGATGACAGGCCTTCGTTAAGTCATTCGCGTGTCGCCTTTGTAATACCGAGAACTCTGTTCACTCAAGACAACGTCCAGAAAGGAGAAATTAAAAAAAAAAACCGCATCTTAGCATTACGGTCTCAGTGACGCACGCACACTGGGATCGTAGTCAGCGGCAGAGCGGCGGGAACGAGTCCGGGAGGTGAACGGAAACACCATCGATCTAGAGTAAAACACCAAAAATAAACAAAAATAAAAGCTTGGAAAAGCTCTCCGAGACAGATCACCCCGTGTTTCGGAATCCGAGCGACCGATAGAGGGATGGGCACGCCCCGGAGAAGATACTGCGTGGCCGTGCCGGAAGCTTGTTACGCCGTCGAACGCCGGGCGGGGCCCGTAGTAGAGTGTATCCCTAACTCCGAAGGTTGGGCGAATAGATAAGAGGGCGGGGAAGTGCGCGGAGGGTAAACACAAGCACGCTCCTTCATACCGAAGAGTGCGTTTCATTCCGAAGTAAACAATGATCTTAATAATAAATACAAAAAAACAACCTGCCATAACGCAAAAATCAACCAGATATCGTTTTTTTTTCTGTTCTGACTTGATCAATCGCTCCACGCCATTGCCTAGACTACGTGGAATGAGCTCCCTGTGCAGTGTATTACACGGGCGGTCTGTAACTGCGAATTTTTACTTTACGAGCTTTGCCAGTAACACAATAGTTGTCGGAGATTAGCTTTGGGGGACGTGTGAAAGGCGCTTACGCGCTGCCCCTCGCGCGTAATAGTCGGGGTCATGTGGCTTTTATGCTGATCTTGTGCCGCTGTGGCCTTCCGTCTACTCTGCTCAGCGCGGCGATCTTCTCATTGACACTTCTCGCACGGAAGGCGAATTTCGAATGGCCAGGTCAAATGTGTCTGTGTCTGCGTTTGGGGAGAGGGGGAGCAGGAAGCGAGCGCCTTGTAGAGGCACCGGAGAGTGTTCCAGAAGCCCGAAGCGGTGGTGGCCAGTGGAGGTGGTGGGGGGAGGGGGGCAGAGAGAGAGGGAGTGTGTGTATGCCGTAGATTACGTGGTCATGCAAAAGCAACGCCGTCGCCATCGAAAACGTTTTTAGCGCCAACGAAGCCATCGAACGATCCAGGGCAACGGGAGGGGCGACGGCGATGGGAACAGTGAAATTCTGACGAAGTTGTCACTCCCTCCCCGTGATTACGCAGTTTTTGCGTACAAATCCCGCTGGGTTTCGCCCGAAAGAGACACTAACAGCTGCAGCTGTAAAAACGAAAATTATACACGCCTGCAGCATCCGAAATCCACCGACGTCTCCTGTAAAGGGTGCACCCTTCTTAGCTGCGGTGCTCGCAGGGAAAGCAACTCGCAAAACTGAACGGTCGTCGCGTCTGTAGAGGTTTCTGAAGGAATGAACGACCTTTCGAAGACAATACCTTTGCAACATAAAGCGCAGATTGATTTTTTATTTCTTTTATTGTTCCTGCTTTTATGGCTTGATAAGAAATAAACTTTAATAATATAAAAGGCATGTAAAATTTCTCGAGACGGTAAAATATCCGAAATTAGAGCTCACGAAGCCTGGCCATCAGCAGATATATTTAAACTGAACAGTATGCACTAGGAACACAAGACAAATGTACCGGATGACACAAAATATGCTCCCTTTCGAGAACACTGAAAGACAGAGCAGTACAAAAGCAAACACGCCATTTCCGCCGCACACGGCAGAAACTATCAGACAGCAAAAAACTAGTACGACCTGACATAAACTATTGACCGAAGTTTAAAAAAAAAAAAGGAAGCTGCATGCTTTGTTCGGTAAAGAGGCAGCAGGAATGTACGTTCAATAAAAATATGCTCTAGACGAAAGACGGCTAACGTACGGCACGAGGAAAAACTCGAGAACTCAAGAGATCTGGAAAAACAAAAACAAAAAAGAGGAAATCGTGAAACGGAACATTGTGAAAGGTTTTCAGCGGGCTAAAAGTAAGTATTGAATTCGGGCCATTATAACAAGTGTACCAGAAGCGACTCAAATGTCGGAAAGGAACGCTTTCAAAGTCAGGAGGGAACACAAAAAGGGAATAAAGAAGCAAAACAAAACCGAAAACGACAAATGAAGAATGCATGACGGTTAGAACCGAAATGTGGAGGAGGCGTTTGTTACTCGCGAAACAAAAAAGAAGCCTAGACACGCAGCGACCAAGTTCAGCAAACTCGGCGCGAAAATATTTTTTTTTCTTTTCGCCGCCAGAATGGCGATAGAGGAATCATATCAGTCAAACAACCTGTGTTTGAAATGAAAAAAAAAAGACAGTTAAATTGGCAACGAAGAAGTCGTCGTCTTACACCAAGTTTGCGACAGAAATATGCCACACTTCGACGTCAAAAAGGAAAAAAAAATGAGCACACAAATGTGAGATGTTCACAGCTGGCGCGGATGTACTCGGCGAAACTAAATCTCTGAAAGAAAAAAGTTCAATCAACTTTTTGACAAGCTTTTCGAAAGAGCCAACCGAAACCAAGTACAACAAAACACACACAAAAAAAGGCAAAAAAAAATAATGCCAGCGAAAAAAAGAAAGAAAACGCAATGGAAGAGTCCGAAGATATCAGCACCCGTCGTCGTCGTCCGTGGAGCTCTTGCAAAAGAGATGATGGCGAAACAAGGCCGTGATGAGAATACGGCGCATCGGCGGCGTGCTCTCGAAGATATGGAAGGATCAGTACAAAAACACAGCGATTCCATATTATAATGGAGACCCATTTAAATTCAAAGTACGGTCACATTTCTTGGAGAGGCGCCACGTGAAGCGGTACTCTTCGACGAGTGGGTATATACGGCGAGCAAGTATTCAAAACTGCGTCCTTGGAGCATCGGATTGCATGGGAGCGCACGTCAATCAAAGGGCAACATAAAGAACGCCCAGAGTATGACGAGGCAGCCAAGCGCGGGCTGTTATTGGTTCAGGTAGGGGAGAACGAAGACACCTGGGTGCACTTAACGGGTAGACAAACGCACGAGGGGCGCAAAGGAGCAGACGAGCTTGCACGCCACCTAGCCGTAGTGTACTCAACTATGAGCTGCTATTTGGGGACTGTCGTACAAACATATTCCCGTGCACAGGCTGGGGGACGAGGGTTGACTTGCTCGAAATTGAACCCAATGCAAAAGACAGTATGCGTATAGATTCGAACGAGAGTCACCACGATATTCGTGCATCGAATGCCGCCGGTCAACGTGTTCAAGGAGGAGCTTGGCACGCGGCATTCAAACCACGGATATTGCGGTGTCTCCTGTCGGCAAACTGTCTTTTGTATGATGTGTATAAGGAGTGCGGCCCCGGCTTTTAGCTAAACTTGTATGCCGGAAAGCCAAATGTGCGCACGTTACTGAAATAGAGTAACCAAATACCGTTACTCGCTACTCACTCAAAAAGTAACTAACTACGTTACTCGCTACTACGATTAAAAAAGAACGCGTAACCTCAGATTGAAGGCAACGCGTTCGTTTCCCTTATTCTGGATGTGTTGCTTTTGTGGAGCAGTAGCTGCTTCAGATATTTGTCGTCTTTAATAATTCCTCGCATTTTAACGCGGTCATTCGAGAACACGTGGATATACTGACATACCTTGTGCGCCCCTTTTTATTGTCTACCTAGCGTTTTCTCGTTGTGCCAACTCCAGGCACGAGCTGGGCTGAGAACTGGCTTGGGTACTTGCACTGTACACGTTCCCCATTACGTTACTCCTATTCCTCTCTTAAAGAAAAAAAAAGTAACTAGGTCGTTGCTTCGTTAGCGAAGAAAATAAAAATAACTACGGTACAAGTAAAAATCTGCAGAAATCACTACCAGTGTTAGCGCACGCGTGGAATGACGAGTAAAGTCGAGTCTCGAGCGCGAAAGCGCCCCGGCTTGGAAAACTTGCTTTTTTTTCGGTCTTTAGCTAAGACGTTGGGGTTCTAGCGTCTTGGCCAGACATAGCGTTCTAGCGTACAACGCGTCCAAGAGACATTTCTCACGCTGTAATTTGAAAGCTTGTCACGTGGCACGTAGAGCTTTATAGTAAGATATAGACACCAACGCTCTCCGCATTGAATCGGCTGGATACCGTTTAAAAATGCGAGACATCCGCGCGATTGAAACAGTTATAATAAATAATACATAACAAATAAATATTATATTGAGTCTTTTTCAACACAGTACATAGACCGGCCAGCAAAAGCGTGGGTATGCTTGTCTGCGGGACCTGGCGTCCACAGGCTGCTTACATAGTTATAACAAAGCATGCATTACTTGCATACAACTAAACAAAACCAAACAAAGAGAATTATACCTGACAAGAGAACAAGCGAAAAACTTGGTCCTTTTTCAGTCACCTATCGACTGACAGCACCATTTTCCCAGGTCATGTTTTTGGTCTCTTCAGAGAATCCAGGTTATGAAGCTCTTTTGGTAACTTATTAAAATAAAAAGGAACATAGTATGACTTTGCATTCTTTCCATATTTAGTATAAATCCTAGGAAGAATGAACTTTTCTGTTCGCCTCAGAATTCGTTCTTTTGTTAAGAAATTTTAAAACCACTATTGAAGTAATGTTTTACCAAAATTACATAACAGTGCAGCCTCTCAGTAGTTAACACTCTCGCGGCATTCATTTTCTCATCTTTCTCTAGTTCTTCGTACCTTGCCCCATATGTGACATTACATGCAATTTTATAGAGAATATTATCGATATTTGATTTTTTATAGTTGGAACACATTCCGTATAACGAGATTCCATAACCTAGGATAGACTCACCCAGTGCGTTATATACCCTTCTTCTCAGAGAAACGTTCACCACACTACGCAACCTGTACAAATAGGCTGAGACGGCTCTCATTTTTTGATGATATATTCCACATGATAATTCCATTAAAGATTTACATCCAGATGAATCCCTAAATATTTGGTTGTTAGAACATAATCTAAAGGTACGCAGTTACAGGTTTTGCAACTATCTGAATGAAGGAACAGCGGAGTTGACAAGTTAACATGTTTGTACGGACTATGGAAGCACATCAACTTAGTTTTACTAGAATTAACAAAAATATCATTGTCAGAAAACCATGTCATTAATAATTTGATATATTTCTGGAAAATTGAAAGTGCGCTTGTTTCATGGCTATGTTCTAGTACCAGGGCTGTATCATCTGCATATTGATACACTCGAGATACAAGAGGCAGCGCTCCAATTTGATTTACGTAAATATTAAACAGTAAAGGTCCTATTGCTGATCCCTGTGGTACTCCCGATTTAATTCGTATTACATTACTTCTACAGTCTCTTATTTTAACCAGTTAATATCTGTCTGTAATGTAATCCTGCAGAAATGTATTGAAAGGCCCCTAACACCCATATTTCTTACCTTTAATAAAATTTGTTTAGCCTTTTCTTAGCTTTAATCAAAGTTATGCACAAAACGTCGAAACTGAGAGTCGTGAAATACGAGTTGAGGCAAATGTAAGGTCTAAGTTGAAATGCCGTATCTTGTGAATGGTGTGAGGCGTGCGCGAAAGTAATATTCGGGACATCATTTGTCGGGACCAGTCTTCAAAACGTCCCCTAGCTGAAACGTCGGCCCAGGCTTCCAGTCACTTCTGCACACGGAGCGATGCGATTTCTGCCTGCGTTACCGATTCGCTTTAACAAGGAACGGAAATGGCTGTCCGTGCCTAAATGTACGAGCTGAAGAGGCTGCCAGACCAGTGCACCCGTATGTCTTACTAAGTAAATATAGTTTTTTTTTTCTTTGTAAACACTACATATACAAGAGTACACTGCAGAACACCGTGAACACGAACACGACATCGGTGCTTTTTCGTCATTTTGTTCAGGCATAGGGTACTCACGTGCACCAACCCTCATCGCCCAAGCTAATGACCCAAATAAGGATGTCCCACTAGTGGTTGGTACGATAGCTGTCAAATTCGAAGTGAAAAAAGAAATCACGAAGCTCGGGTTTCATTTAGGCTAAAGACGACGCCATCTGCATGCCCTTTCAATTCAAAAGCGCCCTCGGAACATGTCGTGAGAGATAATACCATTTAACATTCTACAAATAAATTTTGTTTGTTGTTTTACGTTTGGGTGGCAAAAACGCAGTTTCTCCTTAACAATACTGACAATGGTTCCCTCGCAGATCTACAAAACGACGCCACTGCTTTGTAGATCAGCATCGTCCACATTTCAATCGGTGACGCCACGCTCGGGCTGCCATGCCAGCATATCTATTTCCATCAAATCTTACGGTACCCTCACCCATAAAGTGGACATCGGCCGTACCATGCACAATACGCCGGTTCTCGTCCTCCAATGTAGTCTACCAGCCCGTACGGTTTGTTTCGTATCTTTGCATTCAAGCCCTTCCCCCCCCTCTCCCTTTCCCCCTCCTTTTTCTTCTTTATTTGTGAGGCTTTATATTGCGGTTTTCTCTGAAGAATGAATGCACGAACGCAATCTCCTTTAGGGAAAAAATCCTCCCTCCTCTCCCAAGCTGCGAGGACGGTAAAGGAGAGAAATTGGGGGACCAAAGAGGACGTGGTACCAACCCCATCCTGATAAAACAAGGCCGTAGTGCAGGATTTGTAACGCCATCAAAAGTGGCACACGCCGGACACCGATTGTACAAAGACGTGTGGGTCAAAGGAAGGAACAGCTGAAATAGCGAAGTATGTCGTCGGCCTTTAAGCATAACAACCACTCGTGATTCTTCTTCGGCTCAAAAATAACGCTAAAGACAACAAGCACGCGAGTGAAGGGCCGACAAGCATGGCACACTTGGAAAAATCCGGAGCAAATCAAGACAAAGAAAAAAGGTTATGGTACGGGAAAGCCGCGGCACGGAAAAAGAGCGCCCCGCGCACCGTGCCATAAATTTTCCGCGGCGGAATCCGCTTCAACCATCGCGCTTCTCCTCCTAACCATTTCCGAGCGCAAAACGCAAATTACGGCGCTGCACAAACAGACGCCCAGCCGGAGCGGAGGCCCACGCAGACGAGGAAACGCGGAGTTCTCAGATTCGGGAGCCTAAACGAGGCGCCATTAGGCAAAAATCGCGCAGCTTGCCCCGAAACCCTCTCCGTGCGTTCCCCCTTCGGCCCCGATAAATCGAAGCAGAGGCAGCTGCGGGCGCCCTGGATCCCCCGAGATAAACACATTCACCGGGAACAGGCGCGGCAAAATAAACGGTCCTATCGAACACGCCGGATAAGAGAAGACGGCAGCGAAGGCAACAAAAGACTACAACAGGGAAGTCAACACAAAAAAAGAAACCGACGAAAAAAAAGAAAAGATGGAACACGCACACCCTACAACGAAGGCGATGGAAAAAAGATGCAACGGACGAGACACCCAGACAAAAAACACCGAAGTTCGACGAAGCAACGAAGGACATTGCAACGCGGTTTGGCCGTAACGTCACCAAAGAAGATAACTGTAACAACAACAACAACGGTGCAAGGGTGGCTCTGCAAAGATCGCTCGAAGGGTGTACGGGCCTCGCGGAGAAGGAGGAGTTGTTAGAGGAGGGTCTCGTACCAGCGACGGAACAGAGGCAATTTAACGCCCGAAGGGACGGCCCAAAGAGTGGCGGCGCTTCCTCGGGCTCCTCGGAGAAGAGTAGCCCGTTGTAGCTGCCGCCTCCAACCCGATCCGAAACCAGGTCGAGCGGACCCAGAGTGCGTCGTCACGCACCATTTCAGTTTCGGCGACTTCGGGAAACCGCGGGCAGCGAGGACCTCCACCGAGAGGAGCGGGTGCGCGCGCCGTTGGTTAGCGGGGATTCGCGTGCGGTTCACAAATTGGGCGCGAAGCGCGCGTCAATATGTACGCGTGAAGCTATCGCCAAACGGTGATGTCCGCGTCAACTTTGTCGCCTAGACTCGGACAGTATTTCGGGGAAAGCCGCCTCCAAAATAAGGGCGCGTCATTTCGACAAAGCGAGGCACCAGTTGGAGCGTTCACACGGTCGGTGCGCGTTTTATTCGTACCTACGTGCGTTTTTTTTTTTCTTCGAAACTGCGAGAGGCAGCGGTCGGGCAAAATGCGAAACAGGGAAGCAAGCGCTAACCCGGGTGTTTAGAGCGCGAAAAACGTGCTAGTCAATCTGCTCTTTCGAGACGGCCCAGTTTCAAAACCACTAAAAGAACACCGTTGACGAGAACAACGTTACCTTCGGGCGGGTTGTACGCCACCGTCGCAAATACACGCGCATCCTTTTCCGAATATCGAAACAACACTATTGCAATGGTGGGAGGTCCTGTACTATCTGTCTCAGTGACTGTCGCCGGCAAGCCACAAGTAGCCCCGAGGCGAACAGCGCGCGCAAGGAGCGACCTCATCATATTCATACGCACGACCACGCAGCATGGCATGACTCCACGCCGTGATCGCACCGCTCCTGGGTTTGCACCGCAACCGAGCGAAAACAAAATTAAAAGCTAAAAAAAAGACAACCAAGGAAGGAAACTACGAATGAACAATTTCCTACCAAGACATTCGCCGTTGCTCCAACGAACCTAAAACCGCCCCTAGGGCACGGACCGCCGCACCAAGCTCAAGACAAGAACATGACAAAAAAAAATAGGAAAAAAAAATCACCGCTCTTTGAGAAACAATTCCGCTCGCGCAAACACTTTCTGCTATCTCGAGAAATATCCCCCAGTTTCAAAAGAAATCCGCGGAAATGGTATTTCCGTCTTTCCTTACAAGACCGCATTCACATGCTAATAAGTCCTCCAGGACCGAACAAACTGATTTGTTTTTTTTTTTTCCTCTTTCTACTCTTCCTGTACCTTACTCGCTTCTTAGCCTGGAGGTTTTCTTTCTGCGCGAAAAAAGCGCACGCCGAGCGGGGGTTGGCTTATCGCTCCTCGTTCCTTTGGGGGACCAAACCCTCGAAAAGTTCCATACGGTCAAAGCCGACAGCATGGATGGTCTAGACGCGATCTTAATTTGATTTGGCCCCTTTGGATTTCAAGTGATCACGAGGCAAGGCCTTCCGCTTACTTCCTGAGCTTAAGTCACGTCTAAAAATGAAAAAAAGATGGAACAAAAAAGAAACTGAAAAACGAGAAGACACGTAAAGGCTGTGGGACAACACGGTTGTCCGGTCTAAAATAAAACCCACTGGTCGAACGAGACGTGATTGAGACAAAGGCGGTCGTCCCTCTAACTTCTCGCTCAAGGCTGGGATGGAAAGCGTGCACGAGATAACAAAAAAAAATATTACTAAAAAAAAAAAAGCGAATAGTGTACAAGAGAAATGAAATGGTAAAACACTCCAACGAGTATCTCAAGAAAAGCAAACACAAAGTAGGAAAAATAGGCACTAACGATAGGCGTTGACAAAAATTAAAACGCCGAGCAGAAAAGAAAAACAAAAACAAGAAAACAGAAAAGGCAGGCATAAAAAAAAAGAAAAGAAAAAATCCCAGGCAAGGAAAAAAACAAAAGAAAAAAAATAGAAAAGGACTTTTCTGAAACGCGAGATAAATCGCCTTTCTGTTCCGAATCTCATCTTGCTCACGTTTGTCACTTTTTTTTTCTTTTCTTTTTTTAGTGCGGCGCGCGGTTAGGAGGTTTCAGGAGCCGAGCAGCGCGTAAAACAAGTGTGGGAAAACGAAGCTACCCAAACCAGATGTAGAAATCATTATAAGATGAAATAAAACGAAGAGAGGAAATTACTAAGAAAACAGACAAAGAGCTGGCTCGATAAAATACAAAGAAAAAAACACATCTAAGCTCAAGGAGAAAAAAAAAGAGCCGAAGGAATGTTCGAGGAACGAAACATGCGGGCGAATTCCGGAAGGTTGATGAGGAGCGCCCGCGGACGGACAGACAGAAACGGTTCGGATGAGCAGCAGCGGGAAGGTGCCGCCGCCGCCGCCGCGCGTCCGGTCCAGAGCACGGCTCCCCGCTTCCGCCTCCTCAAATCCCCGACATCGGCGACCGCGGACGCCTTGGCTGTACCGTCGCCTCCCGCCCCGTTCTTCCTCCGTCTGCTGGACTCCTCTGCCCTTCCGGACCGTGGAATTATATTAGGTTGGAAGTGTACGCACTTTAAGCGAGCCTATAGTGACACAAAAAGACGGGAGCAAGAAATATTTTATTTTTCTTCCTTTGTTTTGTTTTGTTGTTGTTTGTTTGTTTTGTTTCAAAGGCATAACATGACGACGTGCTCGAGGACGGGGTCAGTGGACTGCTGAAAGGTGCGACGGGGCAGAAGACAATGTCATGCCTCGTCAGGTATGCCATTGTCTTTTGTCACGGCGCACCATATCACTGTGCTATTCGTCAGTTGACTCAATAAAAAAACTGACATTGCGTGCAAAATATAGGCCTCACAACTGATAACCCAAGCAATCTTGACCACCGCGTCCTGTTGATTGCCGTTGGAGCAAGCACGCGGATAAAGGCCCGTTCACGCACTTGCAACCGAGTACGACCGAGTAAGACAAGACCGGTTTCTAAGCCTCTTGCGACGGCGTAGGCCCAGATGCGCTGCTGCCGGAGCAGGTCTTAAGCCGGTCACAAGAGGCTTAAAAACCGGTCACGTCTCAGCCGACGGTGCTACTCGGCTGCAAGTGTGTGAATGAGCCTTTATCCAGCTCGCAGGTTACGGTACCAGTCGGTAATAGAGAGTTTGAGGGAATTGCTTTTCCACATCCCATACGGTCCGACGGGCCCTCCGGTACGAGCTGCGCAGATGCGAGTCTTCTATCGTACCGTGCGTATAGGATGTGCAAATAGTACCGTATAAGAGGCTCAATAACGGTTCTCTAAAACTCTCTTATTACGACTTAGCGTGTGGACAGAGCTTCCTTGACCATCCGGTGTCCAGTCAGCGTACTTTTTCATAGTTCGATGTATTCCCGAGAGAGGTACTGCGGCGGGCTCCCAATCAAACTTTTGATCCAGTTTGCTTCACGTCCAGTGAAATATAAGCCCAGCGCAAAAAGTGGTACTAGTGCAGCCACACATTGTGGGAACATCGAATCCGCAGGAGCACTTTGAGGAAGCTCGCGCTGGAGGGGGAGCTTCTACCACAGCTCCTAGGTCGCAACGCACTGTAGACGGAAATAAAATGTTTTAAGTACTTCAGAATTTACATCGACAAACATAATAGTAAGGTTTCCATCAAAGTTCACGAAAGTAGAAAAAAAATAAAAACACGCGTAGCGCTACACGTTGAGAACCATGTAACAGTAACTCAATCTTCCCTCGTTGAGTCTGAACCGCTAAATTAAACCGCGGATAGAAGGACCGAAGAGCCCACCTCCCAAAAACATACAAAGCTACGCCACGCAGCGCGGAAGATTGACACAAACACGAACGCGCTTTCACAAAACAAAAAATTGTTTACAAAGCTTTTTGCGAAAGAACACCCCAAGCGACGCAACAAGGCCCGTTCGCGCGGTCGGCCAACGGCGAAGCATCCCGAAAACGTCACCTGCGGCAAATTCGAACAAAGAACGAAGCTCGATGCGGCCAGCCCCGCGGCTTTCTCGTAAAAGCGAAAAATCCCGCGAGGACCTAAAACCAGGGCCGAAGATTTGAAGCTGCGCTCCGATCGCATCGAGTGTAAACAACCGCAGTGGCCGGCGACAAAGGCTCCGCAGCAAAGATCCCAAACTCTCTCTCACTCTCGTCGTCCATTAGAGAGAAAGAGAGCGAGAAGGGAGACATCGTGATACAGTATATATACACCTACACGCGTGTAAGCGAGAAGAAGAAGGGGAGGAAGAGGCGAGCGGACTCCCGTGTTTCTTTTCCCGCTGCGCTAAGCGCCGCGCGGACGTGACGGGAAAACGCAGCAGGCGCGGGAGACATTGCGGGGTATCCCCCACCGGCTCGTACATCTTTTATGGGCAAGGAGCGCCGCCCCCCCCTCCCCCCTCCCCTCGCGTCCAGTGCCGCGCCGGCGACTTTATCGTCGTCCCCTCCGGCACGCACGCACGCACGGATCCTTTTAGGCTCTTTCCGCATGTCCGACCGGGGTTTAAGCCGCTCTCGCGATTCCCTCCCGTCGTGGCTCGCTTTCCACGCCCCAGTCTCTCTCTCGCTTCTTTCGCGGTTCTTTTAGTTCGGCCACGTTGAACGTGTGGGAACGGATACCCCATTCGTAATTCTCGATTCAGCGGCCGCGCGCCTCGGGACAGAGAGTCTCTATCAATCGGTGTTTGCGAGGACCGCGCGTTGGAACCGCTTCGGCGATTGGCGAGGAGATCGACCGTCATGGACCGAGCGCGAGACACAGGTTGGGCAAGAGCGCTGCGTGAGGAACAATAACGAATAATTTAAGTGGTTGTCCCCGTAGTTCTATTTGGGAACCCGTTAGGGGCGCGACGGTTGGAAACATCCTCCCCAATAGCAATAATCGGTTTTAAGGTTCAAGTCCTATCAACGAACGGTAGCAATTTCCAACTGTGGACATTCCGGCTCGCCACAAAGAAAAGCGGCGCGCGTAAAGTTTTTCGAGATACTATTTGATAAGATAGGCGAAATTCGGTATCCAATCATGACACCGACCGACCCGACCTTCGACCCCGACCCCGACCCATCCCCCCCCCCCCTGGGGTGCCTTTGCTCTTTGCGCAAGCAATATGTATTCCCTTTTTATTCATCCCAGAAATGCTGCCCTTCTAATACGCACGTCTTTGACGCAATCTACAACCGAACTTGCGAAAAAAAAAAAAAAAAGATGTCGGAGTGGCTCAATTGCAGCGTAACGCTGTAACAAGTTTCGTTGAAGAAGAAGCTGTCGTCCAGCCTCTTTTTAAACTGTTAAAAAATGGCTTCTTTATTTGATGACTTTTTTAGCACAACCAGTTAAGCCACCGGGCAGCAGCTTTGGCCTCTAAATCTGCCCACGCAGATTTAGAGACCATATACTAAATCGACAACGTCGCAGGCGAACGCAGCCCGCTCCAATGAACACGAATCGGCCCGATGTGGGCAAAGCGAGAGTCCATTGTATTCCGCGAAACCGACCCCGGAAGATCGCCGTTGGGCCTCGTAGCGCGCGCGCCTAGAACGAAACGATAATGGGCTGAAAAAAACATAATGCAGACGAGAATTACGGCAGTCCGGCCAGACTCGCACAACGGGACGGTCCAAAGAAGGGCTAAAACAGAAACGAAGCGTCGGCTCGATCGTGACCAGTTTATTTAAGGGAAAGAAAAGAGACGAGGAGCGACTGCAGGACATCGACATAAACTGCAGACGTACTTTCGGCTCAAAACCACGCCGGGCGCCATGTTGGTTAACTTTAGTCGTATATCTACGTGCTCGGAGGCAGTGCTATCCAGCTCGTTGCAATTCGTTTCTGTCGTGATCGGCTGCGTCTGCCGTAGTATATAGTCGGGGACAAAAAGAAGCATTGTCGGGTACCCTTATACATATCGGACTTGAAGACGAGCCGGCAATCAAGGCGTCGACCGGTCGGATGGCGCCCCAAGAGATGCCGCCGGGGCGACTCCAAAATGAAACATATCGGAGTGAGCTATGGCATCATACGGTAGTACTCACTGAGTTCTGCCATCGACGAAAACACTGACCAACACCCAAACCCGACGCCAAGAACTAAGCACCTACGTGTCGCAAACTCATAGGGAGAGTGCAGAACGCTTGTCATCACAATGAGAGAACGCGAAAGGGAAAAGGGGCGTCGTGAAACCGTCCTATAGTCCTTTGCAGGCTAAGAAAAGCGGGACAAGCACTTACCAGAAAGCCGTCCTCTCTTCCAACTTTGGCGGAGCGAACGCTGGGGAGAAGGCGAAGGAAGAGGAGGAACCCTCCAATCACGGCGAGCAGCGAACTTTGTGGGAGAGGGGGCCGTGTCTCGCTATTCTAAACCTGCAACAGACTGCGGTTCCCCTTAGACATCCGGGATGCTAGGCAGCGAACCCGCGAAGGAGAAACTGGACGTGTGTGTCAGGCACACATACGCACACGGGGGTCTCGCTCACGTAGCGCCAAATTCAACAAAAACGCGTACAAGAAAAAAGAGGAAACTTTGGTCGCGTTAAAAAGCGGTTTTGAAGGCGCCAACGAGAGAATGATAGCGTCCCAGAGCGACAAAGAGGCCGGGAAGGAGTTATAAATGCAGGCCGGGCGTCCAGCTGCCGCCACCGATAGCTGCGTCGAACGGAACGGGGCAGACGGGCGAGGGAACAGAATACAATAAATATAAGGGACAGTGACGCTGAGGAATGGAACCAAAAGGACGACAGGAAATAAGAGCGCAAAGTCCAAAAATAATAACGGTAAAACGAAGGGGGGATAGAGACGGGCTGTGGATGGATGCGAGAGAGCCCAAAATGCCCGAGAAAAGGTCGAGAAAGAATGGGAAAGGAAGGCCATTTTCCTTTCGTCCTCTTTCCGCTGAGGGATGATGATTCCACAGAAACATGTAAACAAGCGAAAGAAAAAGAGGTACGAGGAGAAAACAACTAAGGAGGCTGGAAACACATTATTTGCAGTTAACCGAAAAACGTCAACAAATGTCTCGGCGGAGGGATTTTTCAGAAAGAACTGTTTTTATCGTTGTCTATAAGGTGTCATTACCTATCGACATTTCAGTAAAACTAGGCGCCACAACGGTATATTTAACCACCACTACGGTGAGCGAAGCGAAACTTTGGTTCGACACTAAGTAATTATTGGTTCCCTGGGGAGAAGGGAAATAGAAATATTAAAATACTGAATGAACATGACAGAATTAAGGCTTGTTCACGAGGCAGGTTTTTCTTCCGTTACGTATAAGGAACCGAAACATTGTTTGTCTCGAGCGTCGTGTCCTAGGCTATTTCCTTGAACTGGTGGGCAGGCACGCTTAATGGGAAGCAAAGAAGTCCCGGCGACTTGTGGCGAAAGCAGATGTAAGCTCTCGTAGTGTAACGTAAGAAAACGGGGCAATGTAAACCGACCTTTTTAAACGAAAAAAAAAAAAACTATGTAGACAGTGAAGACTAGAAATACACTTCGAAGACATATACTATCCGAGCACTCTCGTGAAATTTATTTCGTGTTAGATTACTGAACTGAGTTATAACAGTACGATGCATATTTTGTGAAAAAACCTAAGAAGTATTCTAATTAAAAATTAGAAATAAATTACGGAAATGAACAAAAACAAACGTCCGTTTTTGTTCCTTTGAGTTTTGCTGCAATTCCTAACTACTACATCAGGTAAAGTAAAAATAAACTTTGCGACAAAAGTGACGAATCGCGTTTTGTGTGCAATTCCTCACTACCGCATCGGGCAAAGTAACAAAAAAGCGTTACGTCTTGACCAGGTCTCCAGCCGCTCGCCACTGAAATTCCGCCAATGAAAACTTGGTTTCGAGACTTCCGCAAAATCACCGAAAGAGCAATCCCTCAGCCATATGCTACACCTTAAGACAGTGTTGCCAATTCCTCCGCGGTCGTTTCTTCCCACATTTTGTCGCAGAATTCCCTAGATTTTCTTAGATAACCAGAAAATGTGTTAATTTGCGTCAATATTGATATTATCGTTATGGAAGAAGAAATTCCTGTAGTTGGGTGGAGATCTAAAGATTAAACTTTCTTCGTGAGAACCTTTTTACATAGCTAAACTTTGTTACTTCGGCCTTGTGTGGCCCCCCCAAAATCGCTGTTCTTACGACTGGAGTTATCTCTGGCCCCGACAATATACAAGAAGCCTTTTTCCCGCTGCACTCGGCAAGCGCGAGGAGGAAAAAGGGAAGGAACGTGTCCCTAAAGCCCTCTAAAACCCATTAAAACAGAATTCCTAGACTTAAATAAATTTCCCTTTGCCCCTAAACAATGGCGAAAATCCCTAGATCAGGGAAACATCCCTACAGTTGGCAGCACTGCACGGAGTACTACGGGTCATGTGGTACAACCCTTCGAGAGAAGAAGCTGCGATTTTGCTGCCGTTGAGTGACGTCATTTTGGTGTCCTGCTGCCGAAGGCGAGTCCAGTCCGGTCCAAATCCTCTCTTCCAACATTTTCGGGAGGCTATTCGCGTCGAGGGCGTTCTCGTTCTCGTTCCACGTCGTCGCGGCGAATTTCGCTGCACGGCGACGAACTCGCGCGGTGGGATATCGAATTGGAACTTTTCGTAGGCGCATTTTCGCGCCGCTCATATGCGCTTACAAAGGCGTAAGAGGCCGCTAACGACTCAGTCATAAGCTGACATGCAAAATATTTTCAAAAAAAGTACCCGTGCTTTTTTTTAATGCGTATTCGACCCAACGTGCGGAGCTTACGACGAGGACGTTCAGCCAGTACCTGCTGATTTTTTCGGCGTCGGTGCGACCGCGCTACGGAAGATCTTGACGCGAAGGGCTGCCGGTTCGGCAAAACAAGCTTCATTGCGCGGTCCAAGACATATTACAAACTGGAATCCCACACTTATTATTATGAGCGGCTCTAAGAGCCGCGATTGTCAGTTCTTCCAGATAGCGAAGTTGCCGCGATTTCGCGAAGCACTGGTTACCTTGTCGCGAACGGCACAAACCGACGCAGCGTCGATCTCGGCAAGCGTGCACTCAGGGGCCGCTGACCGAGCGCCGCCCGTCCAGGCCGGGCTCGCGGGGGAGCCTCGCCCGCCAGCTCAAAGGGTGGAAACGGCTCGATAAAGCGAAAGGCAAACAAACGGCAGCCACACCACAAACGGGCAGAGCCAAAGAAAAAGGCTCGCACGAACTTCGACAACGTTAGAAATGTGACGCCGCTCGCCGCTACGAATTGCGTCCCGCAAACTCCGTAATGTACGGTCCCATCCCTTCTCTGCCACTTCTATACCTCCTCTTCCTCGACGGCTCCTCTGTCCCGGGGCACGCCGATACAACAAGTGTCGAGTGATACGCATAGCCATTGCTACAGCCAAACCCGCCGCAGTTAACAATGCCTCTCACGGCAAACTGAAGTCGATATAACCACCAGCATGGTGGTTGCCGGTGTTCGACGTCATCGGGTGACGTAGGTGCGAGCCCTGCATATGCCCGCACTCTTTTCCAAGCCCCGCCCCATCGTTCGTCGTGGACGCCGGCTCTCGTCGCACCCGTCCACAAGAGACGCGCCACGAAGAGAAACAAGACGGACGCTGTCCCTTCTTCCGTATATCTCGTCAACGAGGATGCGCGACGTCCCTTCGCATTCCACATCCGGCACCGAATGGGGTCTCGCTCCCCGGGCCGACAACTCGGGCGGCGCCTGGTAGACAGAACAGCCGCCGCCTGCCCTAAGCAACCCGTCTTTCTCCAGATCCCCATTGTGCGCCGCCGACGGCGTCGAATTACTTCCGTGCCGGCGAACGCATCCCGTCAGAAAAGACGCACCTATACGGACGCAGCGAAGGAGATTCGATTCGAAAGAACAAGGGAACGGCGAGTCCATTGTAAGTGAACGGCTCGCGTCAAAACTCCGCTCAAAGGACTCCGCCCGAGTGCAAAAAGGAGCCGACTGTAAACGGGGCTGGCAGCGGGCATATCCAGTGTGCCTTCCAGTTTAGATGCAATTGCAACTTTGCTCCTTTCTTCGTAAAAAAATAAGCGTTTTTAACGTTCTATACTCTCCTTATCACTACGGTTGGCTGCAAACGGTTCCAACGTTGCGTGCCGACAGCACGGACAAGAAGAGATGGAAAAGCGAGCGCCAAACGCACCAACACATAACATAGAACGGCAGCTGCCGAGAGCCGCTTGTGCAACGGCATCGGCAACTCTGTAGTGCCCCTAGGTTACAGAGCTGTTTCCGACTGCTGATCGGGCTCACGTGGTTCATGGGTCGCGTTTGGAATACGACCCGCGAACAGGGGACCAAAGCGTTGGTCGTCTGCAACGTTACTATAGAACACTCAGTTGGGAAACTCACCTCTGAAACTTGGGCCGCTGGTGTCCACCCAGACCGAGCTAAATACGATAACAGCGCCACCCTTTAGCGACGAGTGGAAACATGAAAGTTGCTATACATGGCTACTGCCAGAGTCACGGAATGTTCCCAGAGTACCGAAACTCCCAGGCTCGAGGTGCCAAGATGGCAGATCAATCTTTTTTTTTCTTTAATGTGGTCACCATGAGCTTTTAGAAAGCGTGTTTTTGTGTAAATGCAAACGATAAAAAGAATCTTTTTGTAGAAACTTTTATTGGAGATTTCTACAAAATAAGAGGTGCGTGATGTTTTCTAAAATCTTTAGTTTACAAGGTTTTGCGGCACAATGAATATTGTTTTTATACAACCACGTCCCACCCGTGGTTTCAGGTAGAGCGTCCAGACCTGGGCGCGTCCCAACTTCGGTAGTAATTCGCGGTGAGTCCGCTTGGGAGACGGCGGTTGGCATCCCTGAAACCCCTTCCACCGTATATGTTTCGGCGCCAAAATGGCCAATTAAAGCCAAAATAGAACCGTCACAGCGGACGCTCTCGAATGCGATACTCCCGAAACAATACAAGCAGCCGTGAGGTTCCCAGAGTGGCCGCTGCGGGAGAAATGGCGGCGTTGCGATCGCCATTAGCTCGGTACTCGAATACGGATCGGTGCTACCTTTTCGGAGCAGGCCCTATGGCAGTTTCCCAACTAAGCCGTTCTAGTAACGTTGGTCGTCTGCAACCGTTTCTGCCTTTCAGCCCGCTGTGCTCCTCTTCTCGCGACAGCCAAAAGGACCCCTATCCCGTTTCTCTCCAGCGTGTTGACACACACGGCGCTCGTCGCGCGCCGTAATGGCCCTTTCACACTTTTGCGACCGAGCAAGACCGAGAGAGACCAAACGGGTTTTAAGCCTCTTGCGATCTCTTAGGACCAGCTCCGCCGGCAGCGCATCCGGTCCTAGAAGTCGCAAAAGGATTAAAAACCGGTCTGGTCTCTCTCGGTCGTACTCGGTTGCAAGAGTGTGAGGCCTTAACGCTCACTCAAGATAGGGGGCGATTAAAACGCCAAACATAAACCGGCCACCTACGTACAGAGCGTGCAACGCTGCACAGCGCCCATGAGGCGGTAAGGGCACCCTCCCTACCAGCGCGCACCACACACCCGCGAGATGGAAGGACACGGCGGAGTCGCATCGGCCCAAAATCGGGAAGGGAGCTTAGGGCGCCAACAGAGGCACCTGCACTCCGTTCTACATTCTACGATAGAGCGCAGAGGACGCTGCCGGCCATTCTAGCCAATCACATAGCGTGTGAGTGTCACGTGACCCTCTGGGAGGGGCGCAGTCAGGTTATATGTTCACAGTCCTGGATATGTTGAGGTTGCTCGTAGCGGGATTTGCGGTCCAAGTAGGAGGGGAGCCCCGTGGACGCAGTCCCGTCACGTCCGTCGGAATTCGGCGCCGTGTCTCGACGTCCCTCTTTGATTTCTGCCCGCCAAACTCAAATCCGCTGCTTCCTTTCTTTCTTTTTTTCCTGTTGTTTTTTTTTTTTTTAGTTTTTTGGTTGTGTTTTTCGGACCTGGGCGAGCGCCTTCTTTGCTTACGCTTCGGTATTTAAAGACTAGCAGAGGGAGGAAGAGAGGAAAGAGCGAAATAGAGAAAGAGAGAGACCTGTTCAGCGCTTAGGGAGAGTAGCCGCCGCTGGACGAGAAAGAAAAGCAGGGTTGTGACAGACGTCCCGAACTTCCAAAACACCCACGGTCGACTTTTTTTTTTTTTTAAGTTTGGCAAATTTTTGATTATTGTGCGCATGCGCGGAAACTGAAAACAAGCCTACGCTACCTGGCGGAAAAGGGGGCGAAATATTTATCGGGTCTATTGTGTGAGCGCGGGTTCACCGCTAACACCGCCTGCCGCCATCTTTGTCTTAATGACCAAGCCTGGCCACTCGCAAGGGACCCGCGGCTCGAGCCATTCCTCCGGTTCTCGCGCGGTGCCTTCGCAGCTTGAGTGCTTTGGATTGCATCGTACGCACCTTAGTGGCAGCTATCATGTTTCTTTCTTATTAAATTTACTTCTATTTTAAGTCACACCGCCTCTTCGCTTTCAAGCCGCTCAAGGTTTACGCCCGACCCCAAGACCTCGCAACTGTAAAGAGCTAACTGAATCAACCAAATCTTTTATATGTTTTTTTTTTGTTCTTGTAAATTTAAAAACAAACTACATTAAAAATAAATATATATATATATTTTTTTTTTGTGTGTGTGTGTAAACGTCGTTCGGAATTCGTCGATTTTCCCGAAAGTTCGAAAGTTCGCCGAACTAATCCAAGCCCAAAGTTCGACGTCAAACGCCAGGTTCGACGAAAGTTGGCAACATCGGTGGTTTGGGCTGCTCCAATGCGCACCGATATTCCGATGTTGGCTGGGTTTGTTACACGCGGGACCAGCGTGCTCTGCTTCTCAAAGCCCACGGCGGAAGCGGCACGGACTCAACCAGCGATCGGAGCCCCGTTCTAAAGTCCACCCTGGAGTTTCCAATAAAAAGCAAGCAAAGAAAGAAGGTCTGTTGCGAGAGCGGGCTCCGTTGCTGCGGTACGCAACATCGAAACATTTTCGTGCATTGGCGAGCGTGCTAACACGAGAGTAGTTTTGTGCACTTCCTGTGGCTTCCCGGGGCACACTGGAAGGCGGGCAGCGTAGCAATTTACATTTTATCCAATAAATCATTTCGCTGCTATGTGGGCACGCTCTCGGGGAGTCGCTTTAGCGAGCTTTGAAAGTCTTCGTACTAAGCACGATGCCTCGCTCGTATTAAAGTAACTGGATCCTGGGAAAGTAGCGCCAAGCTCCCAGTATGCATGGTCGCCATTTTTTATTATTAAAATGAGCAATTTCTCCTTGACCTCTTCCTTCCTGATGAACAGACCGAAATTCGCTGGTGTCGGGTAGCTTTATACAGACGTTTCTTGTATACCGCGATTTCGTTATTCACACAGTGGCAAAAAAGAATATTCCGAGGACACCTAAGCACTTCTTATGAGTTGTGAATGTGAAAGCATTCTCAGCGCCGAGAGGAGCGGAAGCGGCCGCAGAGCCGGCAGGGGGTGCGGCGGTGCACCGCGCAGACCGGCCTGGCTCGCTTGTGACTGCTGCGCCGCTGGGTGAGGCAGCGGCAGGAGTGCGAAGCTCGGCGCGGCGCGTGCTGAAACCACGTGTCCTCTCATCATCACCATCGCCCGAGGTGCGGGTACTGATTGACAACGTTAGACCTCGAAGCATTACGTTAGGACTAATGTCAGGCCGCAGCCAATCAGATTGCTGCATTAGAGAACGAACCAATGACGAAGATTCAAGATAATGAATAAGCCACGGCCTTCGCTCCTCGAGCAGTCGCTGGCTACAGTCACGAAGAGTCCCCGCGGCAGCCTCTAGCTAAATGAATGAGCAGTCGCCGCTTTCCTGCAACTTGGGTTATCGACCAACTTCAAAACGCGGTTACAAGCTGCCACGATGTCGAGCGCAGTCCATCGTACCGCTCTCCAACGGTATGCGTGAAAATCTTCGAGGCGCGTGAGTGAAGCTGCCCAGTGATGGAGGAGCGGTCGCTTTCTGGGAAGGCCTCGGCATTACCGAAGCAAGCATGATGGAGTACCGGGGTTAGCATCATATAGCTTTCGAGAGTCGATAGAAGTTTTCCCCCAAGGCATTGACCCGGTAGAGAAGAATAAATATTAGGCCAATTTTCCGTAATGAAATAAAAAAAGAAAACGGACGCCCAAGTATTTGTCTGCTCTTTCTACATAGCAGATTTAATTTCATATCTAAGCATACTTACTCCAACTTTACTAAACGTCTACGTAAAAAAAAAAATTAAAAAAAATAAACCACGATATTTTCTATATGGTTTCGAAGAATCGAATAGCGCTGCGTCCTTCAATGTGCTCACAAAGCGGCTCTCTTTGTAGTATTGCAGCTAGGAATGCCGTCCCTCTATTCGATTCGAAGAACTCTTCGCACACTCCTATTTAAAAGTTTAAAAAAAATAATAATCTGCGATACAAATTGATGCTAAAGAAACCACCCACCGTCACTACGCATACCGAAGGGCTCTTCAAACCGGACACAGCAGAAGTGGAGTTATCGAAATTGACGGCACACAGCGTGATTCTGTGGCGCGCGCGCGTCCGTCTTCACCTTGGACATGAACCACGCGAACAGCGCGGCTTTCCTCGTCACTGTCGCCTCTTCCCCTTCCTTGTTTTCGGGACACGAGGGACCGATACCAACGGCGGAGGCCTCGACGACAGCCAGCCGAACGTGTGAGTGACCGTCCGGACCCATGTGATGAGAACGCCTCTGTCCCAAGACGTATCCGGGGGTAAAGCTTCCCCAAGAAAGAAAAAAAACGTACGAAAGCGGAAGGGAGTGCGGCAAATGCCGTGAATTTAGAAAAACCACACGGCGTCTGCCGTGTCCTATTTGGGCAGCCCCTGATCGGGAAGTAATGGCAGGCAAAAACCGTCCACACAAAACCGCCGGCTTCGCCTCTCCGAAGCATCCAGCCCTGGCGCCGGGTTTCACCACTTCTGGCGCGAGGGATATGTGTGCCCACAACGCTGCGGTGTGCACACAGCCCCCCACTCGACATCGTGCACTGTGCAAATATGCCCGAGCATCCGTGCACGCACCCAGCAGCCAGCCGCTGCAGGCGACGATCCCTCCGCAACGCGCCGCCGACAAAGCGCGTTGACGCCGCCCCCCACCGCAGCGCCGCAGCTGCGTGCAAAACCATCGCAGTTTCGAGGAGATCGGAGACGCCGCTGCAGAAGCAGGCATCGTGTACGCTTCGTCGGGTCGAAAAGAAGCGCACACCCGTTTCGAGCATCCCGGAAATCTGCATACGCTTTTCTTGGTCTATTTTTATTGTTTATTTTCACGCTCGACGTTCTTTGTCTCGTTGCTTCGCCTCTCTCACCGAGGTGGCGTCTCGACATTATGCCAGCGACGCCGAGACTCACGAGCAGCGCGGGATCCTGGTTTTGGGTTTCGCCTCTTCCGTAAGGCTTCACTCTCGATGTTTCACTTTTGTTTGTTCGTTTCATTTTTTTTTTCTTTGTCTATATAAATACGGCGCGGCTTGGGCGCTTTCTCCTCGTTCGAAACAAACAATGCCGCAAATTTCAGCTCGCCCCGTACTCGCGGCGGTGCAAAACGGGGCTTCCCTCGAGTCGCGCGCGAGTTCCCGCGTTCAAATATCGATTTCGCTTCTCAGTCCTTTCATTTCCCGCCTTCTTTTTTTTTTTCGTCTATCTCTCGGGAACAATGAAGCGGGCGAAACGTAGCGACGAAATCTTTTCTCCATCCCAAGGCAGCCTCTTTTCTGTTTTCGCGAAATTCAAGAATAAAACGATCGAAGGAGAAAGTAAATTGGAGACGAGTCATTTTCCGCGGGGCCCTTTTTGCAGAAAGACCTCCCGGACACCACCGATGCTCTCGCCGCCACCCTCTCCCGCCGCCACTAACGAAGTTGGTGCTGCGACGACTGCCGTGAATAGTCATACACAGCCACGCGCTCCGGAGCCTGGCGTGTCCGCGATTCGATTTAAACGGGAAACGGGTATCGAACCCAGCCTCGCTGCACACCGTCCCAAAGCGCAGAAACAATAGGCACGTAGCTCTCTCTCTCTCTATCTCTCTGTTTAACTGAGCACGTACTGGAAGCCTTCGAAAAAGACGGCCTATCGTTGTCGTCTTGCCAGTGACCCTAACCCTCAAACATGGTGTGCAAAAAAGCAAAGAGACAAGACACCAACAGACGCTAAACGGAGACACGGCCCGCAGCGTGAACTCAGTCTCGGTTACCGGCAATTGCCAGCGATATACCCCGTCGATTGTCGTCGCTGCTTCCGGCATGCGGGGGAGCCTTCTCGATAAAGATACTCGCGGCGATGGAGATGGAGCACTGCGCGATCGTAACAATCACGCCGGCGCCGACGTCGATTCAACGGGCTCTCCCCGGGGCCGCGACGAGCGTATACCCGCACGAGGAGTGCGGCCGTGGGCCACGCCCGGCGCCTCCGGTGTTCGGCGGGCTTGCGCGTCTGGCCGAGACGTCGAACGCGAACAACTATCGATCGAGACGCGGGGCCTTTCTGATGCGAGCCGTGTAGACATATATGCGCGTCTCGGGTACAATGCTGATCGCCTCAGACACCGTATCGAGTCTCCGGGGTCCGTTCCGTCATCGCCCAGCGGAACTACGGTTTCTTTCGCTTCGTGCGCCAACCAAGCGGAAACGAGATGCACCGAGCATGTTACCCCGAACGATGCTTGCAGCGCGTGGAAGACCTCGCTCGCCACGGACGCCCAAAACCCGCAAGCTCGTTCTTCGCGTTCGCCATATTCCGTTTCACCTTAGCATGGACTAACCGCGAAGGCTACAAGCGCGAGCTGCCTTCCTTCGATCGATTTTTGGCATCACGAACGCCTGTGCAGCGGGAGCACCGGTTAGAGTTATCCGCTCGCACTTGTAGCCTGTTTCCTTTGTCCGTGTTAAAACAAAGTCCAGACGATAGCACTTGCGTGCACACACTCCTCCATACTGAAAAGGTGTGGCCCTGCAAGAGACGGGATGCTCATCAGCATTAAAGATAATTTCGAGACGTAAGAGATGTTCTTTTTTTTCCAGAGAAATTAGAAATCAGGAGTGTCTGTACTCCGTTCCACACGAAGCTAAAGAACAAGAACAAATAAGGCACGGACGCTGAAAATCTTGAGGATCGCTTGCGCGGCACTAGTATATACTTCGTTTTAGCTCAACTCCAGACGCAGCCGATGCCACGAGCGCGAGCACGTGGCCCTAAACAGCGCTTGCACTGCAGGAGCGCGCGTGCTTGCCAGGGGCGCTGAGAACCCAGAGCTCGGTCTTTAGCTTCTGCTATGCGCACACTTAAAGAGAAAAAGAGTATAGCGCCTATTTACAGCAGGTACACCAAAAGTGCCAAAGCTACGAGCACGTCCTTGTAGTTCTGACTTCGCTCACATCGCCTCTCCAAAAGCGTATTCCCAAGCCTTCAACAAAACGTTTCAGACTTCACTCATTCAAAGAAAAGAAAAATAGTAATAATGTAATACTGAAAATTAGAACGATACCGTCAGCACACTCCATTTGACTTTAGGATGAAACGTGGAGGAGGCTACAAGCCATCGGGACCAATTCAAATGCCGTGCGAGAGTCACCTAACCTTAGGGAAGGGGCGCACCGACGCGCTAACCACCTGGTCACGCGATGCGTTCGTGGCGTTGGATTGGTTGGGATGTCTCGTAACGTCGTCCAGGTTCCATCGTAAGGTTAAACGGAGTAAAGACTAAAGAGCGCTTCCCATTTTGAGCGGTTGGTGCGGTTTGCTAGGCTAAAAGAGCGGGCGAAGGGCTGTAAAGCGGTTTCTCCACACGGACACTCCTACTGAGGGAAAGCCAACTCAGCAGAAGACGGTCCTCGTCGGAGCGTTTTCGCCCGCCGTGATACGGAAAGAATAACTCGCCATTGAGGCGCGCATTCTGCATCCTTGCCTTTGGATTGTCGAACACTGATTTTGACTTGACAGCAAGTACCGCTTAGGAAAACACGCGAGTCTCGCTTAGAACGTTCGCTCGAATTGTTTTGCCCTCTTTTCCTCTTTGTTGCGTTCTCTGCGTGTCGTTTGTTACCTACCTTTCCAAGCAAACGCAAAGCCTCTCTTTTTTTATTTTTGGTGTACTGTTGTTACTTTTTAGCGTTTCGATTACAGGTGGCTTTTTTTTCTAGAGCAGCTCATAAAATTAACGTGCGCTTGTTTTCCACGTGTATTTCCTCATTCGCCAGCAGTCGTTGCACTCTCCCTCTCACCTATAATCCTCACTCCACGAGAACGACGAACAAACAAAAACACACCAATGCAAGCAACTAACCGTATCTCTAGAGAAAGTCCACACAGGCGAGCGTCCTCAGACACTGGCGCCACGCGAAAGAAACGCCGATCGCCCTCGGCTGTGAGCAGTCACGTAGGCCGAATCCCACCATTAGTTCTAGATTAATCGCAACCCAAGCGACCCCGAGCCGACTGTGCACACGGATAGCGCGGTTCCACACGCGCGCGCGCGCTCTAGGAACGCGTGACGAATGATCCCTCGTTCGCGCGCTGGCACCCCTACATTTGTTAGGCGTGCACCTATCGGAGCGCGGCCGATTTGTACACCATTCCAGACACTGCATCGTTTGTATCCAGGTTCCCCTACCCAGCGCGCGCGCCGGAGCAGTGAACACTATTAGGCGAGTTTACAGCTCTTTCGCTCCAGTTCGTTACCGAGCTTCCCGATTGTCCAGTTTATGCATTCGGAAAGATAGACCCCGTAACCAGGATACGCGGCCGACGCGTGTCTAAAGCTGAATGTTCCTGCAGACTTGACAACAGAATTATCTGCGCACACGCGTCAGACATCTTTGTTTCATACACACGCCTGCTTCATCAAACGCGTCTGCGAAGAGTTTTTGTACGATGCATTACGCCCGAGTCCCACTAGAGCGACTAACAGAAACGGCCGACCCCGACGAGCCTCGAACAGGTTCAGCATGAACACGACGAAGGTATCGCTAGCAGAAACCGTAGTCCCTCGGGCTGACTTCACGAGCAGCGAGAGACGGCAAGCCTGCCAAGGGCACCGTCGCGCGCACGCTGCCCGTGTTTAAGCCTCGTCGCTGTCGGGCGTCTCTGTTTGTCGCTCGAGTGGGACTCGGGCATGAGCAGTGGGCACGGTACAAAGCAACCAAGCACGGTAGAAGGCAACAAGTGCGGGCTGGAGGTCGGGCATTCGAAACCTTGCCGTGTTCATTCTATCCGTGACTGACTACAGTAACACAGCTGCAGTCTAGAAACAGCGAAGATGATCTGAACCTCCCTCGCCCGGCTACGTGAGACTTTCACTTCGAACGAAAAAGGTCGACACCGGTGGAATATACTACAGTCGGACACAATGTAGGAATGCGCCGAATAAACGCCACGACTTAGCAGACTCGGCACCGAATCGCCCAGCGGGTCAACCATAAAAGTCAGTAGCCATCGCGAGTAGTGCAGTCGTCGGCGCGACGTGCGCCTCGGCAGCGGACTATATAGTCGCGCATCGCGGAGGAACAGTGGCTGGCGGTAATTAAAGTGTCGGGGAAAGCTTCTTGCACATTCGTAACTTGTATCTCACTTTAGCGCACGGGCTACACTCGCCATCGTGTCTTTGGGACAGCAACCACGACCGAACAAGCGCACGGGATGTTCATTCGAAAGTCACAGTAGACCCGAACGCTACAGACCGGCGCCAGCTGCTTACAACGTGGATTTCCATTGTGGAAAATGAAAACGCGCGGTAGCTTTGCCATTCTAACAAGTGGTGAATGCGTGAACACAGCACTCGAACTTTTACCCATTTAGCAACTGAATAAGTAATTGAATGATTGTAATCGGGTCATCCGTTCGAATAATTTTTAGGTCAAAGCATTATGTTTCAGTCCAGCTAATTGGAAATTAGCTCCTTCTAGCGCCTCCAATACTGAACCTTAATTGAAATTACACGTACTCTTTATCGTCTTCTCGCGCTAAGACTCAGTTCCATACTCCTTTCCATCGCTTATCACCCAGGCGAAAAACGCCGAGTCACTGGGCTATGGAAGCAGATGTTTCGCAAAGGAGGATCGCTGCGCATGCCCAGAACGCGATCCACGGCCCGGCAGACAAAAAGGACAGCACGCAAACGGAATGCTGTGGACAGTCACTGACAAGACAAAACACGGCGGGCCTGTGTTTTCGTGTCCTTCTGCCTGGTCGCCGGGGATTTCAGAATCCCCAAGGCTGTGCCCGAGCACCGACTCTGTAGGCAAAAGCTACAGAGTCGGCGCTTAGAGCTGCCTACAAAGCCGGCAAAGCACGCACAAAACCGGGCGCAGACCGCGCACCCCATAAACAGGAAGCGTGATGTCTCAATTCCAAAACGGAGGGGGCGAAAAAAAAAGTTTCGCGTGCACCGGAGACGCCGGCAAACTTAATAGCACTGTCGCATTCAATTACTCTCCCGACCATCGGACGAAGAGAATTCGACGGCCTAAGCTTTCACGAGGCGTCAATTCCTCGTGAACAACAGAATCTCGCAGAGCACACGGACAAATAGCTGGAAGTTCGTTCCATCCGAATAATAAAATAGGCTCCAGAGCGTCCACGTGACGTTTCGTGGGCGCAGGAATTCGAACTATAAAGATGCCGAGTTGTCGGTCTTTTTGCGTATCTTCTTTTTCTCCGAGGTAAACCAACTCCGGGTGGCGATCATGCTTCGAAGACATAGGAGAACCATAACTACCGACCAGAATCACCTCAGGGCCCTGCAGCGATCTCATTCGAATCTTTGTGAAAGCTTCCCATGGAAATGCCATCTTCTTAGCGGATAGAAGCTCAGCTACCCTCACTCAGAGGGTCTCCGTAAACCTTCCCCAGGAGTCGTCCCCCAAGCTTCTCGAGGCCAATAGCTTCCCCCAAAGACGCATCGACTCGAGAAATAGCGGCACCCGCCGAATCGTATCTGAGGCATCACACCCTAGACGCCAAATACCCCGTACAATACCTTCAGCAATTCCATCCATTTCTAAGTATTCCAAGCACGCAAAAAAAAAAAAAAAGGGGGGGGGGGGGAGGGCGGAGCTTTTTAAAATTTCACATTAAGGAATCTTAAAAAAGAAATATCATGGAGGCTTTAACTTCCGTTTTTGATTTCCTTCGTTGCGGCGCAGCCCTCAAACCTAACCCTCCCCCCTCAAAAAAAAAAGTAAATAAATAATAAAAATAAAACAGGCCGTAAAAGCGAAGACATTTCCCGCCTGCACCGCATTCGATCTACGAGACAAGAAATTAACGTCATCCGCAATCAGCGCCGCGCACGGCCTCGCGCACTCGGCGCGTGGAAGGGCCTGTCCCAAATGACCCTCCATAACCGAGAACGACTCCCTCGGCCTCCGTTCCGATTCCGGGCGGTGAATTGAGAGGAATGTACCCAAGGGGTGTTTCCCGTAGATATCGCCGCCGGCGCAGCGTCCTCAACGCCTCGAATCAAACTGATGACCCTCGGCCCGTGGATACGTATTAAAAAAATAATAAAAAAAAGCAATCCCCATACAACGATAACTCGCGCGGAGTTCCTTCACCGGCAATAAAGTCGGGGAGCACTTCGCGCGGGGTTTCCGCAGCACGTGCAGCGAAATGAGTCGCGTTGCCGAAGAGGGGATCTGAAAAGGCGTGGCTCCGCTCTTTCTCGCGCGAATTGAAACGTGGCGTCGCCAGTGTGCACGCGGCCAACTTTCTAGGACCATAGCCTCCTCTATACTGACAAAGCCTGGCAGATCGCCACGAGACGCGGCCGCCGAAAGTGAAAAGGTAGAGCGGCAGACAACGGATGAGAGGAGAGTCATGTAACGGGCACCCCGCTGCGGCGAGACGCCGAAACACACTTCTTCCGAACGATGGAATGTCCGCTCGCGCTCCTCGCGTTCCTCACGCTACCGCTTCTTTTCTCGTCGAGTTTGAAAACCATGTTTCGGGTCCTCGCCGCTGCAAAAACTGTGCGCTGACGTCCAGGTTCCCCGAGAAATGCTCTGTGCTACCAGATCCTCGCCCTCCAAATCTGCGACCGGGCACTCTATGGCTCCGTCGTCGAACTGCCAGGCTTTGCGAGTATAGAGGAGGATATGCTACGACATTCCGTGGAATAAAAAGTTTTCGAGGAAATTTCAAAATTCTAATTGGTTCGCATTTTATGATATATTCGGGCGATTCCAGTCCTCTGGAACACTACGAACGTTTTTGTCAAGAAAAGCAGGAATTGACAATTTCGCGAATGTGGCCCGTAGAATTCAATGAAAAAAGAAAAAAAATACTTTGCAGCGCTGTGGAATAAAAACTATTCGCGTCCAAAAAGTTTCATTACCCCTTACTAATACATGAGGACCGTCATCTAAAATATTTCCGGGAAACATGACGATGTTCACTTGAAATTCTCCTATTTGTAGAAGCGCCCAGAGCGTGGATGTCCAAGAAAGTTGGGGATGAATAGCGCTTAAACACGGCCGAATGAAAGGGAAGTAGAAGAAGTAGAGTCTTCTTTTACTTCCTTTTTCACAGAGGCAGTGCACCAGCACTTCACTGTTGGTATTTGAATTTCAGTTTTCGGGTTCGCTTTCTACGTTTAGTGTTCAGATTTTTATGTATACGATGTTTATATACCTTTCTCGCCATTCGTGTATACTCCACCTTGTCTAGCCTTTGTTCAAATTTCAACTTCCTGATCGGGCCCCCTCTAACCTCTAACCCAGCCCATGTCTCCCTGCACTCCTTCATTCGGTGTATTCCCATGGGCCGCCCCCAATGCCAGTCTGTCCACGCTCCTCTGCTGGGTCTCTTAATTCGACTGGACCTGTGATTTCACGCATAATGCCGCATAATAGCGTAGTTTTAGCACTTCCCACAGTTGCCTCTAGATAGCGTAACATGTATCGAAGGCCGCGCGCTCGCTGTTCGCATTTCATTCATACTTTAATAGTAAACCTGCCGATGATCCTGATGTTTCAAAAACTTGGATGGCACACGCAAACCACAGCAGACTCAACTCCCCTAGACGCGAAAGCGTCCGCAGAGTGAATTGTACGCACTCCGCAGTATGCTCGCACGAGACGACTTGGGAGCGGAGGAGGCCGCCTCTGGAGAGTCGTCGAGGGTTTCTGACGAACGCCGGGCCGTCGCGTTCGACAGGGGCTCGACCCCTCCAGCTCCTCGAGAGGCGGGCGCCCTGTAGCGCGTGAAAGACGGATGGCGCGGTCACCTTCGCCCGGGCCCCCGCCGACCTCGCCCGAGAGGGGCGGGGGAAGCGGCTGCGCGGACGACCGCGCACTTCGCACGCCCCGCGGTAACCGGGCGGAACGGATAAGGTTTCGGGATCGAGGTCCACGCTGCTTTAGAGGACGCCGCCTTTCGATACCAATTAGCTTCCGGGTTGGAAGAAAACGGGCTTTCACGGCCCACCATTTACACTAAGCGTGTTACGCACACGTGACCATGATTTATGGACTCGCTCCGACGGCACATACCAGCTGCCACCGGGGCGGCCTTCCCGTTGAGCGCGCACCTCCTGCGGCGTACATTTTGCAGCATCAGATTCACTCTCCTCGGCAAGGACGAGTAGAGATTACTACCACCATGGCACCACCACATCACGTACGACCAATGTATCGCAACCATAGGGTCGAAGGGTAACGTACACAATGCAAATATTTCGTTTCCATTTTTTTTTCTTTTTCACGAAAGAGCGTTTGGCGTTTAAGAACACGCGCGTGGCATTCTCGATTATTTCGGGGTAAAACAGCGCAACGGGATGCGGACGAAGTAAACACGAGACAGTATACAGAGGTTGGTCCGTGTCGCGTTGTTTTAACCCAGAAATGTTAATCCACCGACAAGCCCAAACAAACCTGTTAGGAGCTTCTCAAAGATCCTCACCACGGTCGATAGGCACCGAGTCGGCGAGGGATCACGTTATCCACTCCTCGGCGCCGAAACAAATTGCTACGAACGTGCCCCGTGGCTTCCTCGAACAATGCAAAACCAAGAAACGCTACCTGTCAGCTGTCAACGAGGCGCCCTTGCCTCCTTAATATCCCATTTCAATAGTTCCACTCATGTCTAACCGGCTATGAGGTCTGAAAACAAGACGCCCTATCTGACGAAGAAAAAAAAAAAAAAAGTCCAGCGGCAATGTGTATGACGGAGCACGTAACACCCATAAGATAAGCTTCTAGCTTTTAACGCGATAGCGTTTAGGGCTCGTGTCGCAGAAAATCCGGCGTCGACGTGCGTCACACATGACGCCACACGTCGCTGCGCGTGTTGCATTGAGATTTATCCGCTAAATTCGGCGGGAAAATTTACCCGCCATATTTCGCGGAAAAGATTCGCGCCAAATCTAGCGAAAAAGATTACCGCCAAATTTCGCGGAAAAAGTTTCCCGCAAAATTTAGCGGCTCGCTAGGGTCATGACGTCACACTCACGTGTGACGTCGCGTGACATGTGACGCCACAGACAAGACCACGCACACATGCTTGCACGGTTTTGCAACGAGCACGCGTTTATACGAGAAGGCTTCGCGAACGGTAAACGCTTTCGCGTTCCACCCTTAAAGGCGAAGCTTAAAGGAGCTGTGCAACGATTTTAACGTTGAAAGAATTGGCATCTTCTACTTTTGACATTGTTCATCTTGTCACAAAGGACAGAAAACACACCTCCTTCCTTCGAAATGTTGCGATTCCGCCGCGTAATCGCGAGGCAAAAATTAGAATATTCCCCGACCTGCAGCCGCGAGCGGCGGCCATGAGAACCACGCGGCATGACGTCAATGGGGGTCTTGTAGAAAGATAGCAAGTTGTGCGAATACCTGCTCGATAAAAGGTAACTTTTCTATAAATCTTGTCGTTCCAACATAAATATAAATGCGTCAAAAACCTGGTATCATCGACAAAACTTTTATTATACGGAGTTTTAGTGGCGCCATCTATCCTAGGTCCACAAAACCGTCAGCTCTATCTGCTACCGCGAACAGCCGCCAGAAGCCGGAGGGGGACGGGGGCAGAGCCGGACGGGGATGGCCGGACCCGGATGAGACTTTCCTCCTTTCACCATATTGTTCGCGCTGCGCCAGCACGTGGTCACGCGGTCGCGAGCGGATGAGTTCTCGCTGCTCACTGATGGCTCTAGAGAGAGCTTCACCGGAACCCCGCGCGACCCCCATTGACGTCACAGCACACGTGACTCGGAAGATGGTGAAGGAGTTGAGAGGTGCCGAAAACCTCAATCTTTGTCCATTTTTAAAATAAAAACTAAGACATGCAGGCAAAAGCGGTTTTTGTTCTTTACTTCAGAAAGGTCGAGACACCAACTCCCAAATTATTTAAGCAAAGCACTGAAACTGTTGCACAGCTCCTTTAAGCGACCCCCAAGTTTTTCTTTTCTTTTTTTAAACTAACTATTAACTTCAGCGAACAACCTTAGCCTGGAGCGACAAGTGTCACACTGCACCGCACACAACGATATCCTCCAGTCGATAAGCCCGACCCGCGAAAGCAACCGCAGCCACTTGCACGAGACGTTTCGAAGCCGCGCAACTCGGAGAGAGAAGCACCATCGAAGGCAATCCGACCCGACCAAGCCCGGGTGCCCAGCACTTACCGCGGGAGACCCGCTGACACGAACGTCCGAAAGTAGAGTAAACAACATGTGGTCGTCATGGTTCGTAAGTCCGCAAAGTATATGGCGAACTACATCCCGCTCCCGGTGGGATGTAAGGGCGCGAGTGCTCGCAGCTGCCACGGCGGCCGTTACCAGCCCGGAAGCGACGCGTGGACCTCGTCTTAGCAGCGACCTAATTCCGCCAGCGGAAAGGGCCCCATCGACCGGACTATCCGCCGGCGCCGTAAGACGCCGGCCCGCTTCGATGGCGGCAGCTTAATGGAAGCGTGCGCGCCTGACAGGCCCTAATCCCCGGCTGTGAAACGGACACCTGTTTACAACGTTGCTGTCCGCGCTCCGTCGGCAAGGGTCCTTCCCCAAACGGAGGCCGCTTCCCCTCGCCTTCCCCTCAGAACGCGTAGCCCAGCCTACTCCGTTTCAGTTTATTTCCAGCCGCAGTCGACGCCACAATTCGATGTTGCAAATCAAGCAACGCAAGAAGTGCAGCGTCACGGGGCTCGTATTCTTTTGTGCCTTCGCTATCGCCGACTAAACCCATGACACGCAGAGATTGCGCCGCCATCTTGCGCTATTCAAGCACCCTCTAAATTTAGCGGGAAAATTCACGTCACACGGGCAGAACATCAATTCAGGTTCCCAGCTAAATGTAGCGCGGGAAATTGACGTCACGCGACCGTCACACCGATTCGGTTAAGCGCTAAAGTTAACGGGAGAATTCACGTTCTTGCAACCTATAGACACCACTCCAGTTCCCCTCTAAATTTTGCGGCGGAAATCGACGTCACGTGACCCACACAAACCATTCAGTTTCCCGCTACACTTAGCGGGAAAATATACGTAACCTGACGCACCAATTCCCTCACTATTACCCATAATGCACTGTATACATTATAGGACTTCGAGGCTAAAGGTCGCTGAGCGACCGCGGTGTACCCGGTGACAGCCAAAACCCAAAGACAACGGGCGTCGTCATCTTCGGGCGTTACTCGTTTAAGGCCATCGTAGCGTCGGCTGTAATATAACTAAGATGGCAGCGAAGGCGAAGTCAATAGGCACAGAGCAATTATTCCAACGGTCTATGGGCGAGGAGATCGAACTCCACGGGGCACTATGTCCAGCTTGTTTTCCCCAGAGTTCCGCGTTTACCAACACAAGGTACTTGCACTGGATTCTTCGTCTTTCTCGATTGCGCGCGGGGCAAGGATCGGCCACGACTCGGGCCCAATTTTTTCTCCACAATCAATCAAAAAACGTTTAAAAAAAAGTCGGTTTTACTGATTGAACACGAGCTTCAGTCGAACACTGACCTAATGTTCGGCTACGTAAGCCGAGCGCTGCGTCGAAACACGAACAAATCATCCCAGTTGTCGTCGTCCCCATCGGTGTAGCTCTCAATGTATCCACTAGAGGCGCGACGGTTGGGTCTCCTTCTCAATAGTCGGATGCAAGTTACGAAGGAGCGCCAGCGCGTCGCGGCGTCGATGACGTTCCGCGGACCAACCACGGGAACGGCACTAGCCACGACGAGTAAAGTACAGTCGGCGCGAACGTCTGCCTCGGTGCGGACTATTTGCACATCGCGGCGGAACAGCGGTCAGCGGCCATAAGGGTGTGGGGGAGCAGCTTCTGGTGCAATTCTCGACTCGTATATGCAACTCGCCTGCCCACGGTTCCCAGACTGGCGCCCCATCAAAGCGTTCTCCACCCACCGAGGCCAGACTAGACTTTGAAGCGTGGTTTCTCGCAAACGGGCACAAACCTCTCCCCTCGGGAGACTGGCGCAGGCCTCTAGTGGCCGTCTGGTGGCCTGGCTGCGAGGCCCTAATCCTGCGGCGAGCCCGGAGAGCACGGTGCATCCCCGACGGCGTCGGGGGTCTGCCGCACTGGATGGCCGTAATCAGTCAGGGAGTGCGGGAGGGGAGCGCCGCTAACGACCGCCGAACCCGACGATAAAAGCCGGCTTCCACGAGTCCGCGGCTGCGCCGACGTGAATATACGCGGCGAGGGGCGCAACCAGAAAAACTTCAGTGCGCCACATAAAAAAAAAGAAAAAAAAAGGATTGGTTGGTGTGAAAGACTGATCATAAGGTGAAAGTACTGTCATCACCAGAGTTCGCTGTACCACATACCAAATGCTCATTTCCGCCGGTTTGTTTTTTTCGTTTTTTTTCTGATTTATATATGCACCGGCATTCACTGCGAGAATTATGACTGTCACAAGTATGACACGCACTCCCATTGGAGAGGGAAACGATCTCGTGATTTGACTTAACCGACCTGAAGAGCACGCGTGTAACGCGAAGAGGTCCCTTCGGTTTTGGGGCAGTGAACTCGGATGCTCAGAGAACCAGCTCCCGCTCTCTGCTTACGAAACTCTAAAACAAAACACATCGAAACAAAGACACTCGCACAGAAACGCGGTAGTTCTGCCATAAAGAGAATACCGCGCAAGCGATACGACGGGACACAAAAACGGACACCGCTTGCGACAGCAGCGCGGTCGATCTCAAGCCGAAACAGGGCGACGCACACCTCGAAACATGAAACCAGAATAGAACGGAGATCGGAGCACACGCGAGAATGCCGCTCCCACTATCTTTCGCAAAACGAACCTCACGTGAGCATTTACATTAGTGAAAACGGGAATAGGATCTCACAAAAAAAAACTGCATTTGCAAGTTACGTGCGGTAAATACTTTCATGCACCTAGTTTTCCCGAAATACCGAGGAAGGGTTCCAATTTCTGTAAAAATTTATGTTCGTTCTTTTTTCCTCCTTTTTAACGCAGTTTTTCTTTTCTTTTTTTAATCATCATTATTATTAGAGACAATTAAGAGCGAAGAAGGTCGACCCGCCATAATCCTGAGCTTCATATCCGTTGGCTATCGGGCTAACCCTGCGGGCGCTCCCCCGTGTCAGCCGCTGCTCCTAGCACTCCGGTGCAAAGCGGCGAAGCTCGACGCCCGCGCGCAGAGAGAGAGACGGTGAAGGTCGACGCCAGCGGGGTTCTGCGCTTTTAGTACGTCTGTTCGCGGTTGTATGTGTTCGAGCCTTCGACTGCGCTCTGTCCTAAGATGAAACAAACTATATGGTGAGTAAGGACGTGGTGAAATGCAAATTTGTACCATTTTCCTTTCCTCCCACTTCTCCGAATAATTAGAACGACCAATAATAATATAGCATCTTTTTTTTTCCCGTTAAGCCCATCTCGGCGCAGGTGTGGCGCAATTCTTAGCAAAAAGTGGTACTTCGGCGCAAGACGTACCAGATATTCGTTCATGGCGCAATTTGGCGAAAACGGCGTAGCACTTCGGTCACCGCAAACTAAATATAGTTTCCTGGCCCCTCGTCTTTCTTAGGATGCGACCACTTTCGGCTGGCGTTCTTGAACCCGGGCCCGTAGGTTAGGCGCGTAAGCTACGAAGACGGAAAACGTACCCGAACGACAAAACATCGAACGTCCAGCTTCGACAGATTCGAAGTATTCGTGTTTTGTCCTGGCTGCGTCATTTTTGTCGCTTTCCTTTTCTTCGTAGCCTCTTTCCCCAAAGAAGACATATTCGGAAAAGCGTGTCGCTTAAGCCTACAGATGCGGCGTGCTAATCACGTAGCACGAGGGATCTTTGGTCCTTTTCTTTTAGCCACGTGTTAGGTATGCGACCTTTAACACTTCGATCGATCCCCTATGAAACCCACCAATGCTTCGCGGGTGATACGTGACGAATCAATGTAAGGCATCGTGTCAGGAATTGTCACAGACAGAGTGAGAATGGCAGAGCGTCTCGTTCGAATGAGCGGCTTCCAGCACGCGCTCCGTGCCTTGTTGCTGCGCGCGCGTGCTCCAGGTGCGCGAGTTGCCGAAGCGCTGTCGAAACTAGGAAGCACTTGCCGGAGGAGAGTCCGGAGCAATTGTCACCTTGCCACTGTCCATAGACGTTTAAAAAAAAATATGTTGCGTAATAAAAAGAAAGACAAACATTTCACTCATTAGAGTGCTTTTATTTCGTTTCTGCCAGCTCATCAAGTTGGCGTGTACATCCCCGTTCCATATAAACGATTCAATTGCCCGCTTCTCAAGTAGGCAAGTCGGTGGAGCGCGATAGCATCCCGAGCTTGTAGAAACTTGAAAAATCTTTCCCAATCTTTGTGTGGAGCAGAGGCGACAATTCTGACACCTCCCAACCAAAATGCCCTCAAGTTCTCAACCCCGAGCCATTTATTTTCATCTTCGTTAATGTTTCCTTTTTCTCGTTTTCTTTTTCGCTTTGCTGGAGTTGCATTCGCTACACACCCATACATTCGGACTCCGAAGAACACCAGTCCAAACATCAATATAACGGTAGGAGCGAGAGCCGAGGACGTGGCCGGAGCCGTTTGAGGCTAAGAAAACCCAAGGCCATGCGACAGTAACCATGCGACTGGAGGCCACTGTACGTAAAATGCAGCCCCAGATGCTTCGCCAGATTTGCAGACGCCACGCAATGCAAGAGCACACAGACTAGCTCACGTCTGTCGGGAATAGACGCCATATAGCAACGCCATATTCGGAAGCATTCATTACAAAATGTAGAGAAAGGGGTGACACGACATATTTCACTTTAAGTAGGAGCGAACCCAGCGTAAAGGTGGGCACGGATGACGATCGCATCCCTTTTGTTCATTTCTCATTCGTATAAGCTACGTTTTACGAGGCAGGCCCGGACAATGCGCAGGCGTGTCTATATAAATAAGTTTATCTCGTCATAGGTTCTATGAAGTAATTGGCTGTCTATGCACCGAATATATGAAATCACAATCTACCCATCTCCTTTTCGCGATTTCGGGGAATACATCCGCATATCTTCCAGCCTTCCATCTATCACCTCTTTCATATCGACAATTTAAGTAAGCGCTAATTTGATCGAATTTCGCGACCCGAAGAATATCAGCGAAATATTGATTACGCGAATGTATTACATGATAACCAATTCCTGGCACATCACTACGAATCGCAAACTTTTTTGCCCAAAAAATATTCCAGAAATCCGCACTTCGCCAAGTTTTCGGAATATCGGGTCCCAGAAGATAATGGCGCCCTTACACAGTAAGTGCAAAAAAGCCAGAGGTCAGCGGAACGCGTACAAAACCAAGAAAATCTTAACTGCGCGACAATAAAAGAGGAAGATAAAAGCGCACGACAAAAGGCTTGCGGACGAGCTCGGCAAGGCGGGCATCCGCGGCGGCCTCCCGAATATGCAGCCAAGCAGCACGCCGGCGACTCGACATTCCTAACGCGCCTTTCCCGTGTCGCATACGTCTTGCTTTCGGCCACAAACAAGGTATCCGACCCACACACTCACCCCCCCCCCCGCCCCCCAAGCACACACGCAAACAAACAAACTACAAAAAATATAAGGCAACCAAGAAAGAAAAAAGAAACAGAGGGAGACTCGTGACGCATAGTGCAGCGCAGCCAACATCGCTTCCTTCCGCAGTAAATATTTATTAGACGTCCCGCGCCTTCTGGCAAAAGCCGTTCCCTCCCTCTCCTCCCCTCCCGTCCCGAAGAACTAGTCCATCCATTTGGGGTCCTCCGCGTTCGCGCGTGCTCCTCGGGCGCCATTTTGAACCCGACCCGCCAGGCCCGATCCCAACCAACAAAGGAGGCCCGCGGCTCGAGTCCCGCGTCGTGCGCCGTCGGCTGATCCCAAATTCATGGCGCAGGCTGGCCGCTTCGCGAAGCGCCGCCGGCGGCCCCCAGTTTATTATCCAGGAACCGGGCGTCTTCCAAGGCGCTGCCAAACCCGTTGGAGTCGCGGCCGCCGCTGCCCAGCCTGCGGCCGCCCTTCACTTATTCAAGAGCGAGCGGCCCGGAACGAGACGACCCCTGCTCTCCCTGCTACTTGCGTCCGGCACTAAGCTGACAGGGCGGGTGCGAGCTACACGCTGGTAGGACCAATCCCACGTCGGTCTCGCGCCACGTGATCACGCTACCACCCATACTGACCCGGTCGCAAAAAGACGGGTCAGGTGACGGAGGAGGCTGCTCATTGGTCAGGCGGGCGCGTACATCCCACCGCCCTAGCAGCTTAGGGTTGAACGCAGGCAGCCGCGGCACTCCGTCGAAGGAAAGCCAGACTCGGGCGGTATGGGTGCACGTGAGCTCGTAAACACGACAGCGCGTGAGGGTACACACACCGGTTTTAACTCGTCAGACCGCTTACAGTAACAAGTGCCCCGGAGGGGCAGATAAAGGGACCGGAGCTGGACTTCGACTTTGACGGAACTAAATCCTTCGTTTCCTCTCAGAAACGCATGCTCCCTATTTAATGTCCACGCTTATTGCCGCCCGTCCCCCCAAGCATAAAATAACAAGGATGGCAGCAAACAATCGCCTAAGGAGGAGCGAACGCAAAAAGAAAGAACTTGAAAGAAGAAAGGCTCGCTCTGATTTAAAATTCGCGATATCTCTGCGGGCCACCCTGCCGGGCCTCATGCGCCCAATCCCTTCAAAGTGCTTCCAAGCGTCCCCCAGATACTCCGAATCCCAAATGCAATCTCCAACCGCTCGCGCTTTCGCCCCGTTTGGCACAAACGACTCGCTCCAAGCTTCCCCAGAGTCTTTTTGCGCGGACATCCATCCTCGGGAAAAAAAGCGCTCGACGACGCTCAAATTCTGGAAGGCGAATACTGCTCGGTCATTGCAGTCCGATAAGTGTCTGCCCCAAAACACCCGACTATGTTCGTAATCCATCGCAGCCTTCCTGAGAAACTTTCGTAAGGTTCGTAACTGAAAGATCGCGTAAGGAAGAAAAAGCGGCATACGTCGATGTCCGATTATGTCCAGACAGATGTACGCGACCGTTTAAGCGCAAAGAAACGACGGGAATAACGTGCAGTAACAAACGGTATAGCGCGGTAAGACTTCAATGAATAAAACTACAGATAATTGTACTCCGTTCTATGCTGAAGCGTGGGCTATTGTATACGTAATATAGTACCGCGACCGGAACATTGAACTTTCAGCGAAAGAAACAGATTAAACAATTATTAGTTCGCACTTCGGCGTACGCGTCTCAAGCGCCTTTTGAGTGCGGTGAGTGGCTCCTGTCTCTTCACGGCTATGCGGCAGAGCGCTTAACCACTCCACCCTTGCAGAAGCAAACAGGCTTGAACACGCACGTAGTCGGTGGAGTTGACTGACGAACGAGAGCGAGGAGGTAAAGTGGAGTCGCCGAGTCCTGGGGCATTTGAGAGCGGCGAGGGTCATAGTCGGAAAAGAAGAGGAAAGGATCACAAAGGAAGAGAGAAAAGTCGGGCGAGCTGGTGAACGTTCACCTTGACCTGCACTTGTGACCGTAAACCGTGTCGCCCAAATCAAGAGCGTGCTGCTGATGCTGCGGTCATAGCCCTGAGCTCGCACACTAGTGTCGCCGAGGCTCTACCAAAGCCGAACTTGAAAGCCTCAAATGATCCTTTTTTTTTCTGAAATATTGTTAACGTAGAGGTAACTAATGTGAGTGTCGTCGCAACGTTAGTAAAGGTCATTTTATAAAACGTAGAATACAACAGCTTCTCCACCAAACCTGCACAATCCCGACGAATTGCCGGGAAAATAAAAAGGTTTTCGTCGCTCGTATGGGCGCTTGAGCAGCCACTGCGGGAACAGGGTTACGTCGGCACAGTTTCTATTTTCGATTGGGACGCACGCCGCACGTTCCTCTCGGGTAACTAGAGCGTTTATCGAGCATCGTCTACTTGACCCAATCCACCGACATCGACAATACCTAAACCCCAAACTGCGGCACGGCAAAACGAAAAAGAACGAAAATCTTTCAATTTACTTCGAGGGCGCTTGAAACTTTCATTTCATGCGGCGTGTACGCCGAAAACAAAACAATCCCATACAAGAGAACGAGAGTCACTCTGTCTCAAGCGCGTGGCGGAAGTTTCTACGCTATTTCTTCCCGAAGAACCAAACAAAACAAACAACAAAAAAACATGAAGAAAAAACAAACAAAAAACATATGGAGGGCACAAGAACGAGTGACATTTCCGTCCGGTTCGTACGAGAAAGTGCTCTCGACTTGCGGCGGCCCGTCTTCATCCGCCGGCCTTCCTTTTATGTCCCTCCGCCTCAGAATTCGATATCTAAATTCCGGAGAGCATTCCCGAAGAAGCGCCGATCGCTTCTACCCAGAAGAATTCAATATCGGCGCTCCGCCCAACACGTACTCCGCGGGGCTTCACGATCGGCTCTAGGCACAGCTCACGGGGTGCGCGTCCCGAACGCACCACGACAGCGAGACAAAACGACATTCGGAAACGGCCGTGCGGACAAATCCACGGACAGCTTCCACTTTGATGCGCCGAGTTACGCGAAAAGGCTTTTTCCTCCGTGGAAGAAAGCCGCGACGGGGGTCCGGGGCCGTGCCGACACCTCCAAGATGGCAAGGCCGTACTCGCTCATTCTTGGACGTCATTCAAAGAAGGCCAACGTGGGGCGCCGATTGCGACACGACTGCTACGTCAGAGATCAAGCTGACACTAGTCTTCTTCCTGATTGGACACGAGTCTGAGTCGAACGCTGACGCAGCATTCGTGTCAATCTCTTTCCCACGTCGGCCTTCTTTACATGACGTGGAAAATTCGGCAATGCGGCCTTACCTGCTACGAGGCAGCTGCGCCCGGCCTCCACCAACGCTTGAGAAAAGCGTATTTCTCGCTCGTACAAATACATATGCTGTGTTCCCGAAACGTATAAAACAAAACACAAAAAAGAAAACAAAAAAAACGTTATTAAAAAAAATGTGAGTAAGAGGACAAAAAGCAGAAGCTCCTCCGCCTCCGGAGCCAGCTTTCCAGCACCACGCAATATAACCAATAGAAAAAATTTAAAAAAAACACACGTCGTAATACCGGAGGATTTAGATGCACAAAAGGAACCACAGACGCCCGGCAAAATACAGCCTTCGATGCTCTGACGTGGAGAATATCGTTTCCGCCCTAATCGAGCTCGCATATCTTTCGATAATAGCAGCTAGGTCGCTGCGACGTCGCACCCGGAACTTCTTGGCGCCGTCCTAAAATCGGCCGAAAAACTAAGAAAAGCAGACGTCCTACCGTGAGATGAAATCGTGAAGCTGAATCCTTCTCCACGGGGGCCCTCTCTTCCCCCTCTTCTTCCTCCTCATCTTCCTCCCATCATCCTCTCTGTCTTCCTCTCCACGTTCCTCGCTCGCGTTCTCTGCAAAAGGTCCTGAAAGAGAGAGAGAGAGATTAAAACGGTTGCAGAGTACCCAAGAGGACTGACGTCGATCACATGAACCCGCAACACCGCCCCGAACTCAGCACGAAAGAGGGCTTCAGGTGGCGCAACTATGGCGCAACCTCTACCCTAGTTGCAACGATCGAAAAGCCGCGGTCTGCTGATAAAAAAGACATGATAGAAGAGCGTTCTGTAGACACTAGGAGTTTTAGGGAACCGTTTTTGTACATCCGATAAGGTTCGATGGGCCGTCCCGTACAAACTGCGTGTATGCGAGCCTTCTGTGACAACGCATGCGCAGCTCGTACCGGAGGGCCCATCGTATACCGTATCGATGATGCAAATACGCTTCCCTAAAACGTTATACTAGGGAATTTTAGGGAACCGTCTCTGCAAATGCGATACGATGGAACGGGCCCTCCGGTACGAGCTGCGCATGCGCTACCGCAGAAGACTCGCACATGCGCAGTTCGTATCGGAGGGCTTATCGTACCGTAACGGATGTGCAAACACGGTTTCCTAAACTCCCGTAGAAGAGCTTTAGGGAACCGTTTTCGCAATTCGATACGGTACGATGGAACGGGACCTCCGGTACGAACTGCGCATGCGCAGTTCATACCGGAGGGCCTATCGTACCGTATTGGACGGGCGAAAACGGTTCCTTAAACCTCTCAACTGTCTGTAGGTGTGTTCCAAGCATGTATGATGAAAACATGTTTCGAACATCTTTGAGGCGTGACCGCACATAATTCTGTCATCGGGTCTTTTGTACGACGTATGAGCAATGCAGGCAACTCGGTCGACCGATAAAGCAGTCCGCTTCATCGTCTAGTCGTCACTCGACATGCGCCGCGATCGAGGGGTCGGTCGTTTCACACCGCAGCGACCCACGACCCGACAACAGTCGCCGTAATCAAGGGTTTTTTTTTCTTGTTTTTTTTCTTTCGAACGCCGAAATTTGTTTCCTCCGACGAGGTCAAGAAGCCGACAAATGGTCAATGGTGCGACAGAAACCGGCGTTACGAAAAAAGAAAGAGCGATACCGTACACCGAAGAAAACACCCAAATATGCGTGACGTCCAAGTTTGGATGAACGGTATATGCGCCGAAAAACTGAGGGAGAGGAGGAGAGGGGACAGCGCGCGGGACGTCAGAAAGCCGAGCTCTGGTTGGAAGGATTAGTGGGTAGACCTAAAGCTACGCGGAGAGCAAGTCGTCCGCTCCTTGCAGTGACGTCAGAACGACGCCGAGCTCCGATTGGCGTCGATTCAAGGAGAGTGGATATAGTTTTCAATGCTAAATGCCTCCAGGTCTACCCACTATTTTTTTCGATCAGCCAATAAAAGCTCGGCGTTCTGACATCATCGCAACCCCAGTGCAACAAGCAGACCGACTTGCGCTCCGTATAACTGCATTTGTTTCCACTGAACTCGTCGAACACGTTAGAACGCGGAACGACGGCGTCTGGCTCTCGCATACGGACGCCTTGGACGGATGCACTGGAGAGAAAGGCAGCTAGGTTTAGGTCTAGCCACTAATCATGCTCCAACCAGAGCTCGGCGTTTCGACACGCGTGTGTCCACGTTCACCGACGCTGAACTCATTACGAAAATAATAATAACAATAATTGTGTTGTATGTAGGTTCACACAACCGTAAGTCAGACAGCCTTAATAGGCGTCTGGTGTCTCAGTTGTAGATAAGAAATGTAGCCTGCGCAGTACAACTGCTAGCCCGAGGTCGTTAACTTGCAGCTCGCAGTAGGGATACACGCACGCACACCGGCACGATGCTCGTCCAAATCGAAACAGGCGGGGGTGGTGATTGAACCCAGGATCCATCGGCTCGTTGTCGTTTCGAAACTCGTTTTAAAACAGCGGCGACAAAAAGGGTGACACGTCTGACAAAAGAAGCAGAACCTTCGAAATAGTACCGCCTCGTCTGTTTATAAGATGACGGTATAATGGTTTTAGCTTTATTTCGTTTTTCCCAAGTCAATCGTGATGACGAGAATTGATTTTCCGGGGCGCGCGACGAACAAGGATTTAGCCGACGTCCGGCGATCTTGTAATTGGCTGTCGCCCGCAGGTGTTGCCGAGAGCAGACAGGGCCATTTATGGCTCGATAAGCTTAAAACAGATTTGAAAAAAAAATAAAAGTATCACTTTAAACCTTGAAGCCGCGACATCGTCCGCCTGTTGAAGTCGGCGAAAACAGTCTGGGTGTTATGACGCAAACAAAGCAGTGTAATTCGATACTTTAAAGCTCGTTACAATCTATTTTACGCCATGTCTGTTCTTCGTATTAGCTGTCTATTTTTGGGAGTGAACGGACAAAGTGTATTCTTTATTCATCCTCCAGTGACCCCGTGACAATCAGAAAAAAAAAAAGGGGGGGGGGGGAGGAATTGGATACGTTAGCGGCGCAATACAAGCACGCCCAGAAAATGAAATGTCCTACGTCAAACGCAGGTTCGCCCTTCTTCTACGCACTAGGTTATGGGACGTGCCATATAAGGCCAGAATCACCCGCGACCCGTGCTATGATTAGAACAGCTCTATGACAATTAGGACTGTTTCAACATGGCCAATGACGTATTATTCCTTTTTACAGGTACTTATGAATTTATGAGGCACGCTCTCGATCAGAGCGCTCCCCCATAGACGCTAGAAGAGTGATGATAGTCACCAAAAAGTGCTTTTAAAAAGCCTTTCATGACACAACCCTCTGTGTATATCCAGGTATTACGCCATCATCTCAAATGGCACTTCGGTCATCGCGTTCATGGCTCTCCGGGCTGGTTCGCCAGTTGAACCCTTTGTGTCAAATGAAGGAAAAGCCTCGGGAATAGATCCCCTGATACGTGCATACATTGGTTACTCGAATTATCTTTTTTAATTTGAGTTTCGTTTTAAGGAAACGCAGAACCAGAACCAATGAGCGCTCCCTTTCTTGTTGCAGGCGCTGCCGTGAACAACCAGGACCGGAGTCCCGACCTCAAACGGTAAGAATGAGCTACAGCATTCAAGCGCACTTCATTTACGTAGTTGCAACAACTGTACTTCATGCGGTGAACAAAACGAACTAAAAAGCTGGGGTGTGTGAATATTCGAGTTTCGAGTTCGAATCTAACCCGAATAACTCGATTCGATTTTCGGATTTCTAGTATTCGAGTTTTCGAATATTTTGGTTTCTCAAATATTAGTATAATGTTCACAGAACTTCAGGTTCATCTAAGAACGCTGCTGACATGGTAAAATAGTCCTTACAAGACTGTGATGGATCTAAATCAAGCGTATGCATTCAGCAGCTTTGACTAACGAACCATTTCGACGGAAAGTAGTTAGTTGCCTGTGTTTCTCGAACAGAGAAGTCATGCTGCGAGCTTCTTGAATCCGCTCGACGAAAACCCGAAAACCGAACACGTCGACCTCTTGAATTTAAGGATTTTGCGTTAACCTGCAGCCAGTTATGTGCACCGTCAAACCACTTCTCAATGGTTACGTCCATGATATGACAAATTATTATCTAACTGCAAAGAATAGCGATAATTTAGTCGTTCTCTTCCCCTAACCCATCGCTCTCCGCGGCGTCGTATGCGACGTGCCAGGTTTAGGTGACGCAAGACGTCATCCCGGTTCAAACGGATCAGTCATATCCGTCCATTCATCGCTGCCCATCCACAAGTGGATGGGTGGACACATCCCTCAGCTATGTCTATTAATTCTGTGATTATTCGTGCAATCTTCTCTTCGTTCTACGAACCCTGTAGGGGAATAAACACGAAACTAAGGGTTTTAAAGCAAAACTGCATTGCTATTCAGCCTTTGAAAACAGAACAACGGCACGGCAAGACACGGTCAAAGAGAATTGGTCGACTACCCTCCCTCTCTCACCAAAAAAGAAGAAAAACATTAAAGCGAGGGCAATTTGCCAGTAGAGAAAACTTTGAAAAGAACAAGGGAAAGAAGAAAAACGGAAAGGGAACGGTATAACGGAGACGTAGCCACGCTGGACACGGCGTTTCGTTCGTGGAAGGCAGAGACGGAAGTTCCCGTCCGGTGCGATCCCCGTAAAACACAATTCTGCATATGACGGTTTGATCAATATATTCTCAGACAATTGTTGTTTTTTTCTTCTAACCCATGCGCTTTTCTTTTTTCTTTTAGTAAAGTTAATATTGGGAATAAACTTTTGGGTATTCGTATTCGATTCGATATTCCACTTTTTGACCATTGCTGGGCACTATTCAATTCAAATTCGATTTCAGTTGAAAGCTTCGCTACTCGCGCACCTCGAAAAACAAAAAGAAAAAACAACAGCATTAAGGCACAAAATATTAAAATCAATATTCTCGGACATGTAGTGAGAAGTCGTGCAAAAAGGGGCGGCACAACCAGAGCGTCGGCAAATGCGCTCTACTCGGCTCATAAAATTCCCGTTTCGCGTTTCTTCGTAAATACACCGACTAATCACGCCGCACCGTAGCTCGTAAAAAACACTCGTGGACAATAAAGAAAGAAAGAAAGACATTACAACTCTCCACCTCCTTTTGTCGGGCGTTTCGCCGTCACTTTTCGCGAATAATAAAATCAATTTCGAGAACACAACGAGACTGAATCTCCCTCACGAGCCGTAATCGAAACAAAAGCCTTCGCTTCATTATGTTCACTCCCAGACTGAGAAATAACGAGGTGGGAAAGAGGGAACCACGCGCGGGGTTCCAACAACGCGCAAATCGAGGGGGAACTCGCGCCCGACACCGAGGCACCCGCTCGCGGGGCCCGCAATACTTTCGGTTTTTGCTCAGGCACCTCGATGCAGAGACGCATTTAACGCGCACCTACGCAGGACCCCCGCAGACAACATGGCGGTCGCGAGCGCACCGAGGGGCCGTGTCGCTAATTAACAAAACTCATTAGCGTGACCGCAGTAACCGCTGGCCGAGAACAAAGGGCCCGACGCGCGCGCAGGAGGAGCTGGCAAAAAGCGGGCCTGCATCAGCTAGACTGTCCTCGATCCTGCCGCCCGTCCGAATGTAGGTAATTCGAGCAGATTGTTACACTGTTGTTATGGGCCGCTTCCGCCGGCAGCACTTTGTCGTGCCTTGTTTGCTTCAGGGGGGGGGGGGGGGGTTAGTCTTATTATAGCCTCCTATATACTGACAAAGCCTGGCAGATCACCACGAGAAGCGGCCGCCAAAATAGAAAAGTAGCGGCAGACAACGGATGAGAGGAGAGCCACGTCATTGGCGCATTGGCGCCCCGCTGCGGCGAGACGCCGAAACACACTTCTCCCGAGCGAACAACTGTGTTTGGGATCCTCGCCGCTGCAAAAGCTGTCCGCCGACGTCCAGGCTTCCCGAGAAATGGCTCTTTGATGCTCTGTGCTACCAATTTCTCGCGCTCCAAATCTGCGACCGGGCCCTCTATGGCTCTTTCGTCGACCTGCCAGGCTTTGTGAGTATAGAGGAGGCTATGGTCTTACGCATTCTGGTTCTACGGTAAGTTCCTAACAGAGCGCCGGGCAATCATTCCTACCAGAGCTCGGCAATCTCGCGTCCCCTCGCGCTTTCCTCTCCTCCTCTCCCTCACTTTCCATCCGTACATTCAAATTTTCGGACTGTGACGGCGTTTCCTCGCAGTTCCAATACGCCCACTGGTCTGGGGAGAAACCGTAAGTGTCGCGCACGCGACCACAGTTCCACAAAATCCCCGCGACATAGAAATGTCGCGCTCCGCGAAGCGTGCCGACGTTAAAACCAACCCCCGTCCAAACCTAAAACAAACAAACAAAAAACAGTAGACAAAATGAAGACGACGCCGAATGGATGCGGGAAATTCTTTCATGCGAATGTTCGGAACAACCCAACAAACCCGTAACTGTAGAGGGGAAACGCGAATAAAACGAGGAAACACTGACGGGTTTGACAAAGCGAGCTGTCACGAGCAGCGCGCGTCGTGTTTGCTCCGAGACGCAAAAGGCGGACTCCCAAAAGCACGCCAACGGCACACGGCGCGCCCCACTCCCAAAAACACTCGAGAGCCACCAGAAAAAACAAACCGACAACGAGGAAAAAAAATAAAAAGAAGAAAACACGGAGCAGAAAGAGACGAACTAAACGAATAAAAGCGAAATGACAGATGAAACTCGAGGGGCCGGAACAGGGCGAGCGAATAAATAAAGGCGGCCGTCCACCTGAGGAACAAAAAGGTGCATCGTTAAAAGCTCGTTACCGCGTAAAGGCCGCCCCCAAAAACCCACATAAAAGAAAGAAGAGAAAAGCTCCCGGGCGTAGACTACGACCACTGTTTTGCAGCAGAAACTAAGCACGTCGACGTTAAGCGCCGTAACAAAAGACAGAACGTGAAACGAGGTAGAAACTGCTCGTAGCCCTTCTCATTAATTCACATTATGTATCCCAGACTCTGGGACCACGGCTCTCCCGCTGCAACGCGGCACAGAGCCCTGGGGTTAACCCCACACGGAGACCGCTGAAAACCCCCGTGGCGACAACGTTCCCCTTCCGACGTTATCCCCGAATTCTCGGAAAAGCAACGTTCGCTCCTATAACGACGCTAGGTTTTCTCTCGCGCGGTTGGCAGGGATGGTCCTCTTCAACGCGAGTTCACCGCGTCTCGACGTGCCCAGTGGGATTAAATTCCAGGAGACTAAAGCAAAGCCGCCGAGAGAATGGGGATAATGTAAGGTGTCCCTCCGCGCAGAGAATCATGCTCCCGTAAACCCTAATGGATATTTTTTGACCTCGACGCGGAACCTTATTTCAAAAGCGTTGAATTTCTAGGGTCAGCCCTTAGCGCTTTCCTGTCCGCGTCAGGTAGTAACCTCGGCGATGACGTCACGCTGATGACGTTTTACGGTGGTCAGGTGACACAGTCAGCGCATTACGAAAAGGTTCGCTGTGACGTCAGCACCGTAATCGTCGTCACCTGATACCATGACGTCACGCGCCACTGACATTACGTGATGGTGCGACGTGACAAAGATGTCATGGCGTCACATTACGTGACCACGTGATGTTAGGTCGCGTGACTACGTGCTTTCCTGATGACACATGACAATGACCTAACGTGGTCATGTGACGTAAGGTAACGGGACGTCAGGTAACGAAACGTTGTCACAGAGATTTGAAAGCATTTAAGTACACACAAAAAACAGGCAGATTTTTGTTTTTCACCCCGTGTTTGGTTATGGTGGTACATGCTAGCTTACCACCGTACAGACCATGGTGGGGTAAGCCATGCTAGCGGGTTTTGTGAACAAAAACCGGGAGCATGGGTTTTTGCATTAGTAGTACTTCTGGAAATACAATACTAAATCTAAATAAGATATTTGTGCTCCAGAAAAAAATAGTGCGAATTATAAGTAATGTTCCTCATGATCACCCTAGCAGATCTTTTTTCGAAAGTTTCAATGTATTGCATGTGTATAGTTTATATAAATACCGTTTATGCCTAAGTTACAAGTCCGAAGTCATGAACATATATATGTCATCTTGTCAAGCTAGCGTCTCTGACGAGCAGATTGCCAATATATTCAACTCGCAACATAGAAAACTGGAAAGTGCCAAGTTGCAGAAACTTACGGTGAGCAGATGTAATCGAATGTATTACCCAACCTACTTAATTATCTGAACGCTCAAAATACGGAACTATCAACATCAACACCGCAAAGAAATCCGATCCTTTTTTTAAGCGTGTAATTTGATGACTTTGATCGATCAATGTTCTAGTGTCCTGACGTATGTATAGTAATTATGTCTGTTCGCCATAAGCTTATAATTTCTCATATATTTATATAACCAATGCTTAATCACGCTCTCTGTATCTCTGAATATGTGCGCTTTTGTTGTGATAATCATAACTCTTTTCATGAATTGTTAAAGTTGAATTTGCAGCATTCTGCAATGTCATATTTTGAATTGTCGGTCTGATACATTTCGCTATTTTAGTTAACCGAGCTTTTATCTTTTTTTTTCTTTCTTTTTATTCTGTGTTCTTTTGTGAGCTGCCACTGCTGCTGATTGTACGGAGAGAGCCGAGGACTCGTCAAGCTGCATTTATGCAGCTTTTTTCCTCGGTCTCCTTCCATCATGGATGTGACGGAGAAATAAATTTATTATTATTATTATTATTATTAAAAAATGGTCGCTTCCCGATTTGACGGCAGCTAAGTGCGTTGTTCTATCAGTCGCTAGCCTGCCCTCATCGCGAACGAGCGTAGGCTAGAATAATGTGTGAATGCTTGAGTCGGGGAGGGAGTCCCGCTGGTTCCGCCGATTGCTCGAGGTGACGCACATCCCTCCCCGAAAACCATCCCTCGTGTGGATACCCCTTTAGTCGGTCTCGCCCCGCAAATAACACTTTTTTTTCTAACGTGCAAGCGCGTCTTGTTGTTACCTTTCTATCAGGACCCCTTGTATTACACCTTCAAGAGTATCCATCGTTAACGGCACATTTGGATATATTTCTTCTGTGCCGAGCAACAATGGTGGTTGCAGGTCACGCTTACCTCACCAATGCGCGCACTCCGCACGTTATTGAGGTTGTCCGGTGAATGGCGACATCAAGGGCACACTCTTCAGCATTGTGAGCGAGCGTGCCCTTGCAAAGCGTTATCTCCATCCTCCCCACCTCCTCCCCAGCAAAAAAAAAAAAAAAAGTCTACGTGCCTGATACGAAAGAACACTATCTGCCACGTGAATTTGAAGACCGTGCCGTGTAAACTCCTCGCACTCTCCTCGACAAGCACAAAGAAAAAAGAAAGGAAGACGCCAAAATAAAAAGGGACGGGGAAAGTAAGAGGAGCCGAGGGAAAAGAGAAAAGGTAAATCCGGGAGCAGCGGCCAAACAAAGCTCGCAAGTGCAGGCTCCAAGCAGAGAGCGAGGCCGGAGAAGGGAGCGACGTCCCCCGGGGCGCCCCGAGTTCGACGACAGAGGCGAGCTTCCAGCGGCGGCGGCGGCGCCTCAGATCGATCTAGCGCCGACTTCCACGGGCTGCGGTATTGGAGTCCAAAGAGTCGCACGGCGTTCGAGAGAGCGGCGGCCGGAAGTGGCGGCCAGAACGAAGAAGCGGAAACAAGAGGCACCGGAAGCGCCGACGAGGGATGCCGATCCAGCCGTCCAAGATCGATGCCCCGGACGGCTCACGAGGCAGGGCCATCCTCGGACTTATCCTCGGGGGAAAAAGCGCAATCGAAGCGCTCATCAATGCAGTCGCCTCGTGACGCTCCGGCGATCCAATCCAATCGAACCAACTAGGCCTCGGATCGGGCCAGGCTTGCTAGAAGCCTCTTGGCTAAGACCCCGAAGATGCTAACCAAAAGCACCTCTGGGGATGCTCGGCACCACGAGACATCGACAGAAAACACATCTCACGCGGTGTCTCGAACGAAGGAAGAATGCATTGACGCCTCCAGGCTCTCCTGACAAGAAGCCCAGCAGCTATGGTAGACTCGTGGACTATGTCCGTGAAGCGAGCCCGCTTTCCCATCTGCAACCTTTCCTCGTCCTCTACTTCCTACTACCTCCTGTCCAGATGGAGAAAAAGAAATGGCATGGCTAATCTTCCCTTTTCCCTGTATTGTACTAAAACTTTAAAAGTCGTAAGTAAACATATATAATATAAAAGAGAATCCTGCGAGTCTGATGCCGGCGAGTGCTTGAGATACAACTTAACGTGCCACTCCGTTGATGCGCTAGTTTCGGCGGTGCTTACTTTCAGTCTTAGGTAAGACTGCTTCCAGCGAGCGGACCCAGGGCTCGGACGGTCTGTTTCAACTTCAAGCATTTCCCCCATCGTGTATCGTGTCGTTTGTGTAGGGACTGCTCGATACCTGAACGGTACCTGGATTTCCAATTAATCCACTCTCACTTCGAAACTATCTTTCGCCTCAAGATGCGAGGCAGGAAAAGCCAAAAGTTCGTGCGAGAGTTCGTGCCGGGTTATCTTTATCTAAAGAGGTGGAGCGTTTGGTCTTCCGAACGCCTTCAAAATGGCGAACGACGTTAAATGAATCCAGTCTCACATATTTCTAAACATTCGACTCCCGTTGCCTCGAATTCCCGAACAACTGCCCATTTCCAGGCTCCGTAGAAAGAACTCCGGCCGCAGACTTTACACATCAATGTCTTACATCCCTCTTTTTCCGATTTTTGTTGCAGACAGACATTGTACCGGCGTGTCTTCCTGTAATCACGATACACGTCGAAGACCCCAAGAGAGAAATCGAGATAAATTGACCGGAGTGAATTTTGGAGCTGCTGTAGAGACATAAGTTGCCCTGTTGAACCATACAATAGTTGAGAACTAGTTTGCGTTACGCGGTCAAGGGTATAACGTAGCATCGGCAGTGCTCCAACGCTGTGGATATCACGCGCGCGAACGCGTAGCTTCCTTCGGCGTCTCCTGAAAACAATACAATATTTTTAAAAAGCTAGTAAAAGCTAGTAACTGCAGCCGTTACTACCGTCTTCTGACCGTTACTGCCTTTTTCAAGATGGCGGCGTCTGCCTGCATCGCCGATGGCCAGCGCAAGCGACGCACCTACGGTTTCGGAAAGCAGGGGAGGTATCCACAAACAATCAATCAAACTATTGTAGGAGGGGCATGCTTGAAGGTTGGAGCCAAAGTTACTAGATTACCTCAGTTGTGGAACTCACGCGGAAGGGTGTATCCCCCTCATTCACTTCAGCCCGCCTTCCATCGTTTAAAGCGCCATCTAGATTTTCGTTTCATAACTGTGTGTTCCATAGAATACGGTGGAACTCCATCTAGGCGCTGTGCTTCGAAACGGGCGTAATCCATAGAATAGACTGAAGTTACCAAAGCAGCCGTCCGGCGCGTGAGTGGTGGAGTCGTGGTGAGTGAGGGGAGAGGGAGGGGGAGGGGGACTGCTCGTGCAAGCAGCGTCTGTGAGCTGTTCCGTAACTGAGCTAATCTAATAACAGTGGTTGGAGCTAACTTCATAACGATCGCAGCCTCCATTCCAGTACGTCGTGGAAGCTAGCGCTGCCGCGAGCGCAGCCAGGCGGCAGCCATTATTGTGCGATGGCCATGCGGCTTCTGACTTCCCGTCGCGTTGGCATTCTTTTGGAAGCGTTTATATTTTCATTTTCGTTTTAACTGGGATAAAAATGGCCACGTAGTACGTGCTAAAAACGTTTCCAAAGACAAGAAAAGTCCGTTCTGTTTGTCATTCTTGTATTCTTTAAAATATATGTTTCTTTTTCGCAAGGCACTGCTTGGCAACATTGTACGACAAACAGGTTGGGTCCAGTCGGAGTTTGCTTGAGAGGCGCTAATTTCTGCGATCTGAACCTGCCGTTTTTGCAGTGTGTCGAGTGCTGTTATCGTGTTCCCGTGTTGGTGTGCATAGGTAACGTTAGTGCGCTCGACTGGACGAGTGCGTGGACGTGGACTCCTCCGAGGATCCATCGCTCGCCGGCGATCGTTTGGCCGGTTCAGTGACATGGGTTTTGCCATCCAAAAGCTCCGCTGCTCCGCTCGTACTTGACACTGAGAACGTCCTCTTCGCGGGCTGTGTGTGCTCGGTGGTTGAATGATTCTGATTGAGCTGTCTTCGGTCGTGACAGCGCACTGTCACGACCGTTGATATGCGTCGCAAATAGTGTATCTAGCTTTAGGAGTACAAAAAAAAGCTGTTTTGGCCTTCTATGAGTTTTTTTTTAATTTGCTTATCTTCTCCAGAAACGCGAGCATTCGTGGACTCACACAAATTAAGAAGCGGGTTGCATGCGGTAATAATTTTCCATGCATTTTTGTTGCACAACGCGCGAAAGGAGTGCAGCTGCCGTCGTACTCATCAGTCGATTACACAGCCTTCGTTCGCCGCGGACGTCAAGGAAGCAATCTCTCGCCGACGGCGACCGCATTCCTTTTATTTCTCGATTAACGAAAGCGACGAAGAGAGCTGGTTCTGCGGCTGCTGACGGGGAAGCGGATACATGAATGTTGAGAACCGATGGAGGAGGTTTTTTTGTTTTTTTATCGACTATCCCAAATAATTTCCGCGTTTACCTTTGTTTTCTACTAGGAGATAGGGGCCTTGAATCGTTTGAAAACTTTCTTGAGGAAGGATATTGGTGCAAAAAGAGCACTATATTTGCAACATTACTGCACTGACGTGGGGATACACACGACAAGTATGAGCACTCAAATGGTGAGCTATAAAAGAGTCGTAGGCAGTCAACGGAGTTAGCGATTAGAGTGATTAGAGGAAGCGTGTCACGTGTGTTCGTCGTATTTGAATGTGATCTGTGTTGATCAATTGTGTGCGGGATATGTTTGTGTGCAAGATGTGTATACAGTTGCAGATATGGAAGTGTTGAAGCAAAACTATACTCAATAGCTTTTATTTCCCCTTTTAGTTGTGTGGTGACTAGCGCCACCTAGATTACTCATTTCCAGTTTTAACTTTTGTTGCGCCTGCCATCCGGTGGTAAGTGGTATAATCACACGCCTTTTTTTCACCGGAAATCACGTGACTGATTGCATTTCTGCTTGACCGTTACTACCTACGGTTACTAGGTACCTAGTAAGATATGTGACAAGCGGTTGCCTATCTCTTACCTAGTAAATGCTACTAGCTTCTTTTTAAGAGTAGCCTATCACAACGTAGCACAATAAGAGTTGACGCTCAGGGTGACGCCCCATTGTCTAAATATCCATACGATAAAATTTACTTTCTGAGACCCAGCGACTTTTTGCACGTTCGAGGTAGTTTGCTCCTGTTCACTCCTTACAGATATCCCGCACAGTGAACAAAATAATAAATATTCATCCCGAAGAGTATCTCCTAAAGAGTTTATAAAGCAAAGCGAACGCCGTGCTTCTCCCAGCACCTTACGGCATTCCTTGCAATCCCTTAAAACTTTGTTGGCCTCCGTTTTTGTTTTTTCCAATTTTCATCTCACAAAAGCACGGGCAACTTTTACGCATATGCATATCGGCATTGTCCGTACATCCCATCGTGAGAACCAACACTACACCCAGCTTCATTGACAGCTGACGTCTTTCGGAGAAAAAGACGGATAAGGAATACAAAAGCCAGGAAGAGTACGGAGTTCCAACTATCTTTCCCGCCGACATGAACTGTAAATTAATGAAGTACCAAGAAGTTACTTCAGCGTTCGGACATACTATATGCGCACGGGAAGACACGCGCGGGCGCCCCCGTTACGTTCGCCCTTGGGTTAGTTGATTGACGGAGATCGATGGGGCCTGCGTTCTTGCGAAAACTGCCAGAACAGTCTTAGACGCGGGCCGCGCACATCTTAGATTTCGCCACTCGATAGAGCGGAAGAAGAAAGCGTCGAGTTAGGAGGAACACGCCACGTGCATAGCAGGACAGGAAACATGAAACTAGGCACTAATGAATGCATCCACTTTCCTCCCTATAACCCCCTCAGGCAGGCCGGGAGTGCACTTTTTCTTGCTCGTCTTTGTTCACTTCGTGCGCAACTTCACGACGAGACGTCTTATGCATGACGGTAATCGCCGATTACATTATTATGCACAATCGCAGGTTATAGTTATACGACTTGGGCGTCAGTAGCGATGCGTGGATGATGCAATGACTTGCAATACCCGTACGCTATGGCTAGCCTTTTGACGGAAGACTAGAGTAGCATGAGCGGGAGATGATTTATTTCTTTTCGTGGATATGTGAAATTGCGTAAATCAGAAGTATTGACTTTTTCAATCGTAGTCAATAAAAAGATAGAAGCACTCAGATACTTTTTTAAAAGCAAAGAACACCATAGCTTTCGCTATCTAAAATGAAAAAGATATATAGTAAAATTATCTATAATATGAAATATTTAAAAAAGAAAACGAGCGATACGACAATCCCAAGTTTTATCCAGAAAGTAGACTACTGATGATCTGGATAAGGCATTAAAGTTGAAACTACGTACAATACCAGATGCGGTACTTCGGCTACATTGCGAGACAGGGACACAACCGCTTATTCTTTCATGCCTACGCTGAAGATGGGAAATCTAGCTAAAGAATTTTAAATTCTGATCGCGCGCTCGACCTGCTGAGCACAATAACGACAATAAAAAAGTACTAAGCTTGACAAACTCGCTTAGCTAGGCTCTTCAGGAATTGACTGCACAGCAAATAACGAAAAATTGGTCCAAGTCGGTGCGGAAGTGATTAGTGTCCTAGATGACTGCAATGCACAAAGCACCGGAATTGAGACTCCATTTAATTAGTTATATGTAGGGTTCCGTGTTTTCGGATAAATCCAAGAAAAAAAAAACTCGAAGAACACCCGCCGGAAAAATTTGGTCAATTCGAATTTATCCGATAAACTCCGTGCTCTTTCACTCCGTTCGATCGCTCCATGCGTCCACTTTCCCTCTTACGTAAGAGGGAAAGAGTCTTCTTGCACGGTTCCAATGACGCGCCGCTGTTCACGCGCACTCCTCTAAAAGCTGGGTGAAAACACAAAATCCTATACTTCATGTCAATTATGCGACCAGTCGTAGCCGATGCCACAGGGCTGCGAAACATGTGGCGCCTGAGCAGGGGGGGCGGGGGGGGCGGGGGCGCGGGCGGGGGGGGGGCGGCGGACCAAGCCCGGGCTGCAGCGCTCTGGAGCGTCGCCTGCGTCGGGCCACGACAGCTGGGGGGGGGGGGGGGGGGTGTCGCGACGGGCTACCGCCCCAGGTGCCGCGGACCCTCGTGACGCCACTGTTCCGGAGTAGTAGTGCCCGTTCGGCACAACGAGGGCTTCTTTCGAGTCAGGGCTGACGCCGGGGCACCACGAAGCTCTAGTAGCTAATTGATGTGCTCCTGAGGAGCTCGTCAACGAATCGATGGTCCTCTGGAGGGAGCAAGGTTACACCTTCATTACGGTCACTAGCAGTTCATGTCCATCGGCTTGTATCGTGTGAAACACTCTAGCACAACGTTCGGTTGGGAATAGCCATAGCATCCTCTATACAGACAAAATTGAAAAGGTATAGAGCTGGCAGACAACGAATGAGAGAAGAGCCGCATGACGGGAGCCCTGCTGCGGCGAGACGCCGAAACATACTTCTCCCGAGCGATGGAATGTCCGCTCGTGCTCCTCGCGTTCCTGGAGCTACCGCTTCTTTCCTCGACGGGTCTGAAAACCATGTTTCGGGTACTCGCCGCTGCAAAAGCTGTGCGCTGACGTCCAGGTTCCCCGAGAAATGCTATCTGTGCTACCAGATCCTCGCACTCCACATCCGCGACCGGGCACTCAATGGCTCCGTCGTCGAACTGCCAGGCTTTGTGAGTATAGAGGAGGCTATGGAGTAGCATACTCGGCCAGCTAACCGATTTTCACTTCGATATCATGCGGGAAAAGCATGTCCCGCTAGAAAGGGTAACTTCTGTACATTATCCGTAAATTGCGAGTATATCATAGCCACACTCTGCAGCAGCTTTTTGACGTGCTTTTTTCCCCACGACTCTCCAATGTACTCCTCCTTTAATCGGAACAAAACATACAGCACAAATGCGCGCGTGTACTACATCGACTGTTGGTGAAGAAGCAAAAACGATGATTAACCGAATTCACAGTTCCTCGGCGACATTTAGGGACGAAACTTTTACTGTCCTATGCTTAGCGACGCGCCTCATCATCCAGCGAACGTCCTCAACGTGACAACACAAAACGATGCCTTTTCTTCTTTTTTTTCCGGTTCTTGGGCGCCCCTATTGAGCGTAGCTAGGCAACAATGTGATCCTAAAACACAACTGTGTAGACTATGCACTATTAGATTACGATCGGACAGGCTGCGAGAGAGAAAAAGGACATAATCGAAGGTGGCGGAGGTACAGATATCCCATGCCTCGTTCAGATACAAAAACACCCGCTTGCTTTTTCGCAATCGTGGACCACAGTGCGCGGAAAAGGAAGCCAGCTTGGAACTGCGCCAGGCATCACCTAACAGCCCGTAGACAACCACTATAGCCGTAGTACTGAACTGTCTACGCCACCTAGAATAATCGAAGCCCGGCCTCCCCTACCCCCATGTGACGTCATCACGTAGGATGGCGCCAACCCAGGGCCCGACGCCAAGCGTCCTTCTACGCACTGACTAAACGCGAGCCCAACGCCGACCGAGCACTCGCGTCCAATGTGCGCACCACGCCGGCCTCCAACGCGTGACGTCAAACAACAAGCACCGCGGCCTCGTAATCCAAGAAGCGTTGCATCACCCCGTCGGCGCGGACGACTGGGGAGCGAGCAGATGATGTCTGTGGCGGGAACGGCCGAGCCGATAATCAAGTTTGGGTCGGCTCGGCGATGGCCGCTAATAAACGAGCAGGCCGGCAGGGGATGCGGCCGGCTTCCCGTCCGCAGTCCGAACGGCCGTACGGATGGCGGGGAGGAGGCACCCGCAAACGGGGGAAGCACCGCGGCGCCCGGTCGGAGATCCGCTCGTGGGGTACGCCCGGCTAGTCTCCGATAAAGCCGGCCCGGAAAGAGCAGCCACGGGAGCTATCGGAACCAGATACTATAACGTTCGGCCGCAGGCAGAGTGCCGGTTCGTACGCATCACGGCACGCGGCTTCCGTGCGCGTGTTTCGGAAACGAGCTGCACACGAAGGACATTCCAATACTTTTTGAGCGCGGTCATCTTTGTCTAGTGTGCTGTGTGGAACGCGTCCTAAACACGACCAGTACAGCTCCCTTCCGCGGAATATCGGACTATGTTTTTCGCCCAAGCGATGCGATGAAAAGGATAAACTTGAGGGGGAAAAACTTTGCTATACTTCGTTTCACCTTATAAGTCCCGACGCAGACGACACTACGAGCTGATGGGACCAATCAGAGAGCGTCAAAAGCGCATTATCAGGGTGTTCCTCGTGCTTCTGTACGCAATCATGTCATCGCTGAACCAATCATAAGCAGAAAAGGCCTAGTGACACCAACCTTCGACCCCTGCAATGGAGTTCGCCCTAACAGGTCGCGCCATCTGCAGTGCAACTTCCGCAACGATGGGGAGTCTGTTTCGGCGATTGCGCCGTTGAAAATGCCGTAATTGCGTTGCAGAGTGCGCAACAACACAAAGAAACAAACAAACATTTTTTTCGACAGTTTGCGATCAAAATTATATTGTGTCTCATCTTAACTTGTAAAACAGCGAAGGCTAAAAGCGCGTGGTCCTTGCTTTCCGTACATAATGGGGACATTTGGGAACCGTGATGTTTGGAGGTATACTGCTGCATTTTGCACCTATCTGATGTATTTCCTGAGCTCTGGAGATCACTTAATTGATACTGTGTTTCAGCAATTGATGTTTGTTGTAGCGCTCAGTCAGAACCGCATTTCTGGCTGTGTTTGAGTAAAGGCTCGTTCATAGAGCTGCGTCGTGCAGCACAGCGCCTCCCATTGGCTCGCCATAAGGTCGCCATAGGCAACAGCTCGACGGATGCAGTCTAAACGCAGTCAAACGCAATTGTGTGAACGACACTTAAGAACAACAGCCGCATGCCAGAACGTTCTGGCGTGCGACCGGCGAAAGAAGTGAGTAAAGTGGGTACATTTTTGGGCCTTTCATTTATTTAAGATACCAAAATAGCGTTCTGGCAAGGATACGTTGTCTTTGTGGCGCTTGATAACGTTATTTGGTGAAGAGTTCCAGAGTGTTATTTACAGATTTGCCGAGTTGCTATTCGTTGTTTGAACGATGCTGACTGTCAATTTGTATAACAATTCGAATTGCTTTACTTAGTCTAATTTGAAGCCGAAACATTGCGACCGTATAGTATGCATATTTATCTGAGGTGCGTAGAATACGTGGGTCAAGTACGGCCAAACATCTAAACAATACTTTTTTTTTAATTTTGAATAATTAGTAACGCATTTTTAAACGCACAAGCTCCTGATCTGCGGTCTCATGTTCCGTAAGGCACCATCTTGATTTTCTCGTAACGTTGTCTTTAATTTTCTGGTGACGTTGCGATGCGCAAACTTGGTAGTGAATACATTTTAAGTAGCTTCTACTTCTGTTGGGACATGCCAGTGTTTACGTGTTTTAAACCAGCCATATATTGCGGTGACTTAAGGTCTTCGGATCGAAAACAATCCCAAAAAGGTCGTTCGTGCAAATAATCATTCACAAATAGAAAATATTGACCAGCTTATTCTAGATCACGAGATTTATATGCGTAGGATACTAAGAAAGGCGACATATTGTCAGGAATGACAAGTGATGAGGCGACCAAAACTGAAGCAAACTAAACGCTTTACTTCGGTTATTTTCTTCGAATATTTTCTATAGGGAAGGTGAGCACGTGCAGCGCGTGCACCTACGTTGGCAAGACTCTAGTTTGGGTAATTTAGCGAAAGGTCTATTCGTCTGAAACGTTCTTATAGGGCGTATTCACTGGCCGCCATATTTGAGGTCACTGTTTAGAGCGCGTGCTCAGAACGAGCTCACATTAATGAGGCTGCCAAGACCGGCAATCTTGATGGCGCGGGGTGCACGTTGCAAACATAATCTGTGGAAGCTAGCCATCAGCACGTGCTCAGCATTAGCGCCCACGGATATGGCCGCCAGTGAATACACCCTATGGAAGCATTCACTGGCGGCCATAGCTGTGTGCGCGACTGCTGAGCGCGTGCAGATGGCGAGCTTCCACGTTCTTTTGGAACGTGCATTCCCCACCATCAATATTGCCGGTCTTAGCAACCTATAATTATGGGCTCGTTCTGAGCATGCGCTCTGACAGCACCCACAAATATGGCGTCCAGTGAATACTCCTGATAGGGGGATCGGTGGCCGGGTGAGCTGGCGCACGCCAGCTCAGAGCACGTGGAGCGAGAGCTCGCGCAGGAGAACCCACGGATCCTGGGTACCATCCCCTAGAGTGCCTTGATGTCCTTCTGTTTAGGGTGATGCCATCGTTTGTAGTACCCGATGCCGACAGCACGCGCTCACAGGGAAAATACAAAGAAATCTAAGAAACAAAATGTCGCCGTAGCACAGTCAGCGCCACGAGCGCGTGCAGGGACACGCTCTTTCACGCGCTTCAGAACAAAAAATAAAAATAAACGTTCGAAACAAAATGGCCAGATGTCATCACCCCAGCAAAGCGCACATGAAGGCGCCCTACCATCCCCAACCTAGGGTGCCTCAATGTCCCCTGTATCGGGCGATGCCACCCTTGGTGTACCCGATGCCGAAAGCACGCGCTCACAGGAAAGTAAGAAATCTACGAAAACAAAATGTCGCCACAGCACAGTCAGAACCACAAACGCGTGCAGGGACACGCTCTTTCACGCGCTTCTGAATAAAAATAAAGTGTAGGACAAATGGCCGGATGTCTCCACCCTAAGCAAAGCGCACATGAAGACCAACCCTGCCCGTTTCGATCTGGATGAGTATCGTGCCGGCATGCGGTCGTGTATCACTACTGAAGGGTGCACGTTAAAGACCTCTAGGCTTGCAGTCGTACTGCACTGGCGAAATTGCTCATCTATACAGTGGGTAACAATGTTGCCATGTTCTGGCGGATGAAACTCCTGCCGTAAAGAAGTAGCGACTACATTTTTTTTCTCGTTTTTATTAGTTTTTTTACTCTAAACAAAAAGTTATTTTTGCTTTGTTTTCAAACGTTCCTTATAAACGAAAAGTGTGCACATAGCAATTTGCGTCACCTTTTTTTTTTCTTAAAAAAAAAGGTAATAAGACACGAGTTGTTTTTTTTTTTTCGGGGGGGGTTTCAATTGTGTGAATGAAAGGAATGAAACGTCCTAACTACAAAGTACGTTGAAGAACAACCTCTCGCACTCTAAGCAAATGTAAAAGCTCATGTGTGTCCCTCTACAGACATACGCGATTAGGCGCGTTTATCACAAAACTCGGTGACCTAGGCTCATTTTTTTTTTTTTCTAATCAGGTTAACAACAACAGACCAGATGCGCAAACATCAACGGCGCGGTCCGATGGCCAGAATGAAAAATGTGGCCGGAAGAGATACGAGCCACCCTCACGTAAACTATTTATTTATTTATATATTTATTTACTCGTTGACTCCAATAACATCAGGAAGCGAGACGCCTCGTCTTAAAAACACCTTCTTTGACGCGGCGCAAGTCTTCGAAAAACGGGAGCCCCTACACACGCAAAAAAAAAAGAAAGGAAAGTTTCCCGAAAGAATGTAAGGAGAAGGTGAGAAAAAAAATGACAAGCAATGCCGAAAAAGAAATGTCACGGACTTTCTTCCGGTCTTCAGGGAACTTTCGCTGACTCAAAAAATGCTGTACTAAAATTAAAAAAAAAAAAAAGAAAGAAAGAGTAAGCGGTTCAGGACGTCGCTTCCCATCTATATAATTACTTGCGCGGGGACGCAGGCTGGGGAGCTGTTGCTCTTTTGAGGCGCAGCCGAGTTCTTAAACATTGTCAATTCATGAAGTGATCCATTACTCGACGTTCTTCCTGCCTGTCTTCGCGGCCCCGCACTATCGCGGGTGCAAAGGCTGTCGCCCGAGCCGCCGTCTTCTTCACCCACACACAAAAAAACACACAAAAAAACAGTCTTTTTTTTTTTAAGAAAAAGCGACCGAGGGAAGAAGTTTATATACTGCAGGAGCAGCGAGACATTTTATATCCAAAACTCGCGATATAAAGTAGTCCTTCGCGTCACGCTTCACGCAACTAAGCAAGAAAAAAACGAAAAAGAAAAGCGGCGATAACGTTCCAACGACGATGTAGAAAAGAACAAAAAAAACAACAACAACGAGAAAATGAAAAAAAGAAAGAAAAATGGTGAAAAAAGCAGCAAACAAAGGGCGAAAGAAGGAGAAACGCCTTCGACTGTGCTTCCTTCAAGAGGAAAGAGGACACCTGCCGAGAGCTCGCATGCGTCCGTTCTTGCGCGGGAAGGTGACAAACATACCAAACTAAAATTTACACTTTTTTTTTTTTTTTTTTTTGAGGGGAGTATAGCGCATGCAGGGGGCCCCGAGGGAAACTCGAGCTCGTTTGCGAGAAAACGACGTCGTCGGAGGAAAGGGCGGTAAACATTTCTTTCCAACGCAAAACCTCGGGCGAACAAGGAGAGCAAGCCGAAAAAAACAAAAAATGCAAAAATCCGCGTTAAAAAAAAAAAAAAAAGCTCCGCCACACCGGGTTGCAGTACACCGAAGCAATGACAACGTAAACGCAGTCTAACCGAGACAAACAAGCCGAGAAAAAAGAATAAAAGGAACAGGGACGCGAGTAAACAGGGGATCCGGCCCATTCATTCCGAGACGCTGCACACGGAAGTATACAGCGGCACCGCCAAGTTTGCAGGTAGTCGACCCGCGGCAAACATTTACCTTAACGTTCCGAGTGAAGGCATTTCAACGACGTCCCGGAAGGAAGCACGCGGCGGCGAGAGATTCGCCGCCGTGTGCTTCGGCGGCGAGAGATTCGAGCGCTTTGATTGGCCATCGCCCAGGTGAAGCGCGGCGCTGGACAACCACGGCCCACCGGATTCCTCGCAGATTTTGACGCCAAGCTTTCAAAGTACAGCCTCGGGAGACTAACCACGGAAATAAAACCAGCTATACACGTTTGCAAGTAGGGTCTCGACAATCAGACGACCTACCCACACCAGCAGCGAGATGGCGGCGCCCAGGGACGTACCCCAGTGATGTGATTGGCCTAAGCCATTTCGGCGCACGTTTCGGAGCAACCAAAACAGTGTTTTGGAACAGCAAATGTGGCCTTTGGAGCAACCAAAACAGTGTTTTGGAGCAGAAAAAGCGGTTTTGGAGCAACCAAGACAGTGTTTCGGAGCAGCAAAAGTGGATTTTGGAGCAATTATTCTTAGGAAAATAAAAATATTCGTTTTAAGTGCTGTACAAACGAAGGCCACTTTGTGTTGTGTTGTGTTCTGATGTGACGTGTTGTGACGGAACTCGCTGCTTCTGTTTTTTACTGCTCAGAGATCCCACAAATGTACAGTGCTGTAGGCATTGCCAAGCAATTTCGAAAAACCGCTTGCCACTGTTTTACTGGTTCCCGACGTGCCAGATTTTCGTCAAAAGTAAGCAAACGTAAAACAATGAATTGCAAGCGTCCCGGCTGGTGCCTCAGTCACGCAATCATGTTCGCATGCAGGTGAGGCCAACTTGGCAGGCTTGCTGTTGGGCATGCTTCGACGCGCGAGCGCAGACAATGGCTGTCCGATCGAAACCGAAACCATGCCCCTCAGCTCCGTCGCTAACTTATCCGCCAAAATTGTACACAAAATGTAACTTTCGAGCATGCGACAAAAACAGTCCAGTGGCGCGTGCTTGCCAGGCCGGCAAACAAGGTACAAGCTAAACACACAGAAAATAAAGAACCTGAGTGCATCGATGCAAGACATTGCGAGCCAGCCTCAAAACGTTCTTGGAGCGCTTTGTTCAACAACTGATCTCGAGACAAACAAGCACGCTGTGCGGGTTCAGCGTGCAGACATTGCCTTCTTTGCTTTAGCTCACTTCTCTTCAACTTTCTTTCACGGCAGATTTTTCACGTACCAAGGTCCCTCTCGAAAGAAGGCCCACCGAGAGGAATCTAGATAATCAATACTTTGACAGAGCAGTCTTTGAATTAAACATGGATTTTTGTAGTAATGTATGATTTAAACAAAAACAGGATTGTTGATGAACATGCGGCGGTAGTTAGTTTCATTTTAGAAAGTATCATATCTGCAGTGGTGTGGGGACGGCAACATTCGATGTCGCGTGACCACGGTGACTGAAAGGCAGTGACTAAATATAGTTTTCCTACGGCCGTTGCTTCAGCTCACAAAGTAACTCCTGCCACGCAAAAACGTGGTTTCGTTTCACAGCATGACGGCATGGCTGGTACCCGGTACGCTAGCGTCGGAGCGTCTGCACACATCCGCGTCTATCACTGAAAATATAAAAAATAGACGAGAGACGAGCCCCACAAGACGAGAGCGCGAAACGCGAGACGCCGGGAAAACCATGCAAGACCGGGTGGACAATTAATGCACGGTACTTTGTGTCAGGCGGCGGCTTGCGCCACATAACACATGCCTGCTCAATTACAGTACTCAGTTTAGTTTCTGTTTTGAAAGGCGACCTAAATTGGTCCTTTGGCGCAGGCTTGGCGCAGATTACCCATATTTTGGCGAAATGTAGCAGGATGTAGCAGGGTCAGCCCCTTGGCGCAGTTTGGCGCAATTGGCGCAGCATATCACATCACTGCGTACCCGCGAACGTCTACAGACCAAATTTCCGTTCACAAATTGGTTCCGCGTTTGCCCACGCAAAGTATGGGTACTGCGCGTGCGAAGACACCAGATTCGTGCGAAGATGTCACGCACGCTCCGCGCCCAGCATCGGCGCGACGTCTATAGACCAACACGTCGCAGGGCAAGGCGCGTGTTAATCTTTAGACACCGACAAGGTAAGAACGGCAGGGATAGGCTCGGGTTTTACCGCCTCCGGCGCGAGGTTCCCACCTTCCACGACGCTCCGACGTCTCGTAAAGCTCGAGCGCGAGCGAGCGCGCAGTGAAAGCACGGCGAAAGGCACAACTCGCGTGCTGGAGGCAGGCCGCTCCAAAGACACGCCCTGTTCCTTGTCATCCTGTCAGGGTACCTATCCATCAACGCGCGGTCCTGACGTCATGCACCTGCGGTGGCGCCGATGTCGTCTCTGCACATGCGCACGACGCATCCCTCCGAGCGCATTTTCGTTTTCGCGCACACCGTGTGTGGGCAAACGCGAGCTCGCTTGTCAACGGCGTCTTATTTATTTATTTGTTTCACAATACTGCATGCCACGTAAAGGCGCCAGCAAAAGTGGAAAAAAAAAAAGAAAGGCTTTATACACTTTTCTAGAAGGGCGCAGCCATCTTGAATGTCGTCACTTCTGGTATGCGTTGAAACGTCGTTTTGGTCTCTTTACGCCGCTGGAAGGCGCTCACAAACAATGTGTGACTGTCACATATTCTTGTTTCGCCTCAGCTTTACTTTTCTCGCATATTCCAGGTTGAAATGTTTTATTCTTTTTTTCGTCCCGCATACCAAATACGGCGCCCCCGTAACTAAGAAAAAAAGGGAACAAAAGAAAACACGTCTATACGAAAGAGACGATTGCCGAATCGCTACTTCTTCGCCGTCCAATGACGATACGGATGTGCATAAACTGAAGCAATCGCGCGCCAAAGAAGAAGAAAAAAATCAGCAGAACCCATCCTTTGGGAATGATTATCTACGTTAATGCGAATAGCATCAAACGGTGCGGAGTTATGCGCGTTCGTCAGGTGGCCGGCACACTCTAGATACGCCAGCCCACTCTTGAGGCGATTCTAAATTTGTTGACACTTTCACAGCCCTGCGCACGATCTCCGCAGCCCAGCACGTGCGTTTGTGTCACTTAAGAAGGCGAGCAAAGCACGCGCCATACGCACAAACACTCAAAATGGTACCGACCAGACTTTCTGGCGTCTCAGCTATACTTCGTTTCAGCTTGGGTCCAGACGCAGCCGATGCTACGAGCGCAGCGTGACGGCCCTGAACAGTGCTTGCATTGCACGAGCGCGTGCTTGGCAGGGACGCTGAAAGCCGGAGCTCGCGCTTGTAGCATCGCCTGCGTCTGGACCCAAGCTGAAACGAAGTATAGTCTCAACCAACGGTACTTAAACGGTTGTTTATATCTTTACCACAGGACGCGCTACAGCGCTGTCAACAGCTACCGTGCGCGCGTTCCATGCACGAGGGCTCATTCCGCTCTCGTGAGGCTGAGCACGGCCGCTACATCACCCTCTCCCGAGCGCGGGAGAGGTGAGCCAGCGGCCGTGCTCAGCCTCACGAGAGCGGAATGAGCCCTCGTGCATGGAACGCGCGCGCACCGGTAAGGTGACAGCGCTGTAAAGCGCGTCCTATGGTAAAGATATAAACAACCGTTTAGAGTGCGTTGAATGACTGCCTTCATAGCTCTGTGGTTAGCGCGTCTGCCTGCTGATCAAAGGGTCAACGGTTCGAATCCCAGCCGGCGCCGGTCTTTTTTATTTATTTATCGACCCGCGGCGTAAGAGGTTAGATAGCCAGATAGATACATAGACGAAAAGTGCGTGAAGTAGCCAAAGAATGCTATTCGCATCAAAAGAAAACGGACGCGCGAGTACGCGAGTCCAGAGATCCCCCGCAAGAAATGCGAACACACTCACGCACCAAACCCGAGCTAAAAACTCCAACGACCTCGAATGTGATCCGTAGAAGCCTGTTGTGCGTTCCGGCAGCTCTCATATATGGCCAACATTTAGGGAGGGGAGGGAGGGGGGTGGGGCATCTTAGTGAAAGTGCGTAAACTTCAGCAAATAGTCTGCCAGAAAAAAATAAAAAGAAAAGAAAGAAAGGTGTTAACTAAGCTTCATTCGCTAACTGGGTTATCGTAACATCCGTTGCGTTATGTCTAAAAGCAGGGTCATTCCTTATGCATTCCAGACGAACAGACTCATCAGAGATTCTGGCGGGATAAGGAAGTTACGCTGAAAAGTAGTACAGCCGCGACACTGTCGTGCGCATAGTCGTTTACTGCAGCGGAATCCGGCCCCTGATTTATCGAACACCGTAAACTTTGTTTTTTATCGACCCATCCATACATACCCGCGCACACACTCGCGTATAAAACAAAATGGCACAAACGGGCACGCGCGCACATAGATGAGAAGAGGGGCGTTTTAAGAGATTGGGAACACTCCAGCCAACGAAATGAAAGGGGACATCTGGGGCCTTTGTGAGCCAGAGAGAGAGAGGTACAGGAAGGGGAGGCAGGCGCGCGATAAGGGACAAATTGCATATTCGGTCGTACAAGGGGGCAATCAAGGGAAGCTCCTCTGAAGGCTAAAGCAGCGTCTCCAGGGACGGGAAAAAACGAGGGCAGAAGAAGGCAGACGGGTTCCACTAATTCCAGGTCCACAAGCGCCGTAAACAAGCGACCTCCCCCCCCCTCCCTACCACACCAAAAAAAAAGGAGATTCGTTTCAGAAATAAAAAAACAATCAAAACATAGGAGCCACGGGAGGAAGAGCTTCGTTATCGGACGAGAGAATACAGAAGAAAGAAAATATATGGAAGAAATAAAAATAGGGCCGACTCCGGCTTAATGCTTCCGCTTTCCCAGAGGACAGGTGAGGGCAAGTGCGCGCCCTTGCGACTTAAACCTGCTGCAAACGGGGAAAAAAATCAAGAAAAGAATGCCGGTAGTAGCGAGTTCGATGACCACTATTTGGAGCACTTCCGGTTTCGCTGTCTGGTTCAGAAACTGTTTCGAACGATGTCGGAGGTCAGGTTTGCTTTGCGTACGCGAAACAAAAGGTAGTCGACACGCGCTAATACAAAACGCGGTTTGGGGTCGCCGCCCGCGCAGTGGCGAGGACCTTTCGTTTGCGCACGCAAAAGCTTTTGTGTACGCTATTCTGAAATTCCATAATGCCCTGCACCAAACAGCAGTGTTGTAGGCGTCACCGAAAAAAAGTAACGAAATACGTTACATCGTTACCTGCAAAATACAGGAACGCGTTCCCGACCAATGTTACCTCAAAATGAAAGGGAACGCGTTACCGATAAGCAGTAACTCACTCTTCTCTCGCGTTACTTTTCATTTATAAATTTACGGTAACAACGTTTTTTTGTTTCGTTTTTTGAGACAGCGTTTTCGACACTGGGACAAAGGACTGCACAGGCACTGAGAAAAGGGCATTGGGAAAAAGACAGGCGACATTTTGAAGCTATGTGGAATGACTGCAATCATTCATCAATTGGCGCACAGCCGACGTTACGACTTAATGGATCCAATAAGGCAGAGTCAAAACGGAAGTCACTGGGCCTTCTCTGGTTTATGATTACTTCAGCGACGATAGAACAGGTACGGACACGTGACGAACGCCATGATGGTGCCTCTTGACGCTATGTGATTGGTCCCATCAGCTTTACAGCATCGGCTCCATCTGGACTTATAAGGTGAAACGAAGTACAGTGCTCAGCAAACGCATCTGAAACACATGGTAAGCCTACTCTTGGCTTGTACTATTTTATTTTGTTCTACGTGTGCGTCCATAGCTGGCGCTAGTCCTAAGCAATTTTTCTCTTTGTGTCCCACTATGTCCATAGCGCAGACTTGTACGTAATCCGTTACAAGTAACGAAATTACTTGTAATCCCTTACATTTATCAGTAATTTAGTAACGGAATAATTACATATTTTCTAGAGTAATTTTAAAGTAATTCCCTTACATTTTTTACGTAACGGATTCCTTGTAATCCGTTACTTTTTTTTTAGGACCAACCCCCTTCCCTTTCTTTAAGGGAAGTTTATTTTTTTTATTTTGGTAAAGTCGAGCGCTGTGACACTGCCACGCGCTTGGCACCCTTCAGTTCCGCAAAGCCTTTTTTGTTTGCAACACCAAGCCCCTAAATCTATTTTTTTAGACCCTAACAACAATGTCAAAAAACCCAAATAAACATTTCTACAAAAAAAAAAGAGAGGGGGGGGGCGGCTTTTTTTAATTGTTATATCCGCTTTTTTTAGTCCTTTTTTTTCGTGATCGAAAACGGGGAGAGGAGGACGCGAAGTGATTGTGTACCTCTTCGAGAAGCTTCAGACGGTAAGTGCACAGACAAGAATGAACAATGTCCTTCGCTTTTATAATGACTACGACCATTTTCATAATGTCACAACACGAGACAACGCTCCGTCTACCCTAAAATCCACTAAAAGAGATGTGATAATATGTGAAGGTGCTATTGCCACAAGCATCCTCGTTCGTTGATGCACACTTATCATCTTCTCGAAAACAGGATGCATTTTTTTTGTTTCTTTCACCTTATTTGACCCTGTTTTAAAAGCTACTTACTTTTTTGTAGTCCAACTTCTTGGGTTGGCCCACTTTATTTGTGAATTCCAGCCAGGTTATCTGCATCTCAGTCACCCTTTTTGTGAGTCAGCTTTTTGCGAGCACTTTGAAAATGGTAATAGTTTTCCTTTCTACTTCTTCCTGTCTTTCCCCCAGCAAGACGCATCTTATCTGAAGCAGATATTTTTACAAATAAGCATAATAGTGGCTGACGTAGACTTGATATTCTGGGCTTGGGGAGAGAGTGAAACTCGAGAGTGGGGCCATAGCGCGGCATTCTGCCCTTCGCTACCCGTGGCATCAGCGGACGTCTATCTGGAGAACACCGGAGTCAACTGTAGTCGACTCGTGCTCCGTGCGTTTTCGAACGGCACCAAGAAAGGTACACACGGCAAACGTGCGTTTACATTTCATTGTTTTAACCGACGTTTTAATTAATTGTTGTTATGTGTCTTCTTTTTTTCGATTACTTTTATTTATTTACTGAAAACATCATTTTTTAATTCACCAACGTCTCAACCGAGGTTCGACCTGTTCAGAATCAAAGAAATAAGAATATCGAGCCAAAACCTTAATTACTATTTAATAATCACCTTACTGTTAAAACTATGTTTTGCTACTGTCTGGCAATACATGAATCAATTCTTATTCTAGTTTTGGCTAGATGTATGATGACTTCTACAGCTTTGCTATTTCGAGAATGGAGAATTTTAGTCGATCGTCCCGATGAGTCCGATAACGATACCCGATACTCTGCCGCCGCCTGTGCGCAAATGGAACAGGTTGCAACAATAAGAACTTGAATAACCCTTTTCTATTTGTTTCTTAATTGAAGACAATATTGTTGAAAGTAACGCCACGAAAGTAACGGATTACTTTTTGGGGTAACGGTCACTTACTTTCATGGGAGGGTAATTGTAATTGTAATAAATTACAATTTAGCCTTGAGTAATTGTAAATGTAATTCCTTACTATTTTTCAGTAACGTGTACAAGTCTGCATAGCGTACCTTCAGTTCACATAAATATGCGCACTACTCTGATATTTTATTTTTTTATGCATTTAATATTCCACAAGTGTTCCGTATAAATTTGACGAGCACTGTACATATCTTTAAAGCGCTTATCATCCGGGCGATAAATGCCGAGTCAGGGGGCCGTGGACGCGTGTGTTTGATATTTCGTGGAAGGGAGCTACCGCGCACGCTGAGATAAGGCCTTCCCTAGCCCAGCAGGGTGAGATGGCAGCGTGCAGAACGCGCTTATTGGAAAAGTCTATAGAAACGCAAAAAACAAATTAAAATGTACTTTTTTTCCCTCGGGTTTTGGGGAAGAGGATCTAACGAGTAACGTAACTACGTTACCCGTTACTTGCAATAAGTACCGTAAGAACATTACCCAGAATTGTTTTGAAAACGTAAAAATACGTTACCGGAAAAAAGTAACGGGTTCCGGGTAACGCCGCTACCTGTCACGCGTTACCGCCAACGCTGCCAAACAGCCGCAAATTAAAAGAGGACACGGTTTCGTACCCAGCAAAAAAAAAAACATAACCCCGAGCTTCAAGTTTCGTGTCACGCCATATCATCGAAGCACCGAAGGCTTTCAGTGCTTCGATGACTGACTTTCGGGGTCCTCCAAGGGAAGGGGGAGGGGGTGGAAGACAGAGAGAGAGGAACACTGTTACGAAAGCGAGCACACAACGACGGAAAGATGCAACCGTAAACTTGCACCGTTTTGTTCCACCCGAAAGAACCCAAGCAAAAAAAAGAAATAGCAAAAACATTTTGGAAAGTAAAGGCAGCATGTGAGAGCGCGTGCATTCCAAACGCACACGCGCGGCCAACGCTCTCGATCGCTCTACAATCCAGCGGAGAACACGCGCCGCGCGGATCGGGAAGAGAGAGAGGTTCGGCGTAATCGTTCGAGCCCCGGCTGAGGCCCGTCGGCGTCCCCCTCCTGCCCTCAGCCTCGAGTCCGACGCAGCCGAGCGAAATTGGCGGCCTCGTGCTTCGCCCGGGCGGCAGCCATCGGCGCGGCGGAGGTCATAAAAGTTGGAAGGACCGGCGTCCCCCGCTGCCGGAATTAAAACCCGGGATCTCGGCCCAAATGATCACGGCTTGCGTTCGACATTTCCAATTAGGAAATGAGTGCCCGGATATGTGCCGACTGATTTCTGCGCCACCCTCCCCCCCCCCCTCTCTTCTTCTTTTTTTTTCTCTCTCTTTCTATTACTTTTTCTTTCCGGTTTTAAAGCAATCCTCAAAACATTACCGGTTTTGCCTTTTTGTCCGCGGTTATTTCGGCGCTCCCTACCCTGTCGTGGCACACGCGCCGTCATTAGAATTAAAGCGCCGGCGAAATATTCGAGTAGAGTAGAACTCGCCGCTGCGCCAAACCCCATAACTCGATAATTCCGACTATAAATTGGGGCTGAACCTGGATCTTCCTTCAATTAAAAATAAACGGTCTGCTTCTTTTTTTTTTCCTTTTTTTTTAGGTGTACAGGAAACTCGAACAAATTATTCTTTAGGTGTTTATAATTTCTCCGAAAAGAGAAAAAGAGTGTTTCCTACTCAAACAAAAAGAAATAACAATAATGGGGGCGACTCGGGTAACTTGATTACTTTCTAAAACATAAGTTCCCCAAACTACAGTTTCAGGATACTCGCACAGCCCTGAGCTGGCAAGCGATATGTGAACTCAAAATAAACATAAAAAGGATTTGTAAAAAAAAAGGCCACGACCCAACGTTTTTACTTTTCGCCTTCAAAATAAAAAATAAAAACTTTGCGGTTCCAAAGTCACGTTTCTTTGCTTCAGCCCAAAGCACACGGAAGAGACGGAGAAAAATTGCGGGCACGCTAGAAGCGGCCCTAACTGCAACGCGATCTGATGGCTATTCGCAATGACTTCCTAGATGAGGCTTTTTTTTTCTTCTCCTTCTTTTAACTCGGTTCTCGAGGATAAGGTTTCGACGCCGGAATCGGCACCATTCCGACGGAGCGGAACCCGCTATTGCGGCTTCAGACCTCTCCCTTCTAATGCCCGCTCTCATTCCGCTGCTCGGTGGCGTCAGACACAGAGACCGCGTATAAACGCCAGCGAACGTGGGCCTTCTCACGGGATGGCGGAATGGAATGGATGTACACGCACTTCAGGCTCGCCGCAACGACACCGCAATGTCGCGAAATCCAAAGAGCGAGAAAACGAAGACAGGGAACAACAAAAGAAACAATCTTTGAGCAACAGAAGAAACAAACTTTGACTCTGTTCGCACCACCGTTCTGATTTTCAGGAAAGACCCGGTCATTGTACGGCTAGCACTATTAGAGGCGGCTCCACTATAAAACGCGCATCGTCCATCGCAATGAGCGACTAAAGCAGCGTCAAAAAAAAGCCGAAATTGCAAACCCGTAAAAAAAAGAAGGGGGGGGGGGGACAACAGGAAAAAGCCCAAACCGGAACCGCCACTATGCGTCTATCCCTAAAAGCGTCACGCACGAAATAGCTTCAAGTATACGTCTACCGCGCCGTCACTGCGTCGTCTCAGAAACGACTTTTTTTTTTTCCTTTTTCGTTTGTTTCACAAACGTGACCTCCCTTCGGCAACCGACTCGGACTGCCAAACAGCAACGAGACGATAGGGACGTCACGACAACTTCTCGTTCCTTTTGGACGACGATGACGCCGCGGCGAAATTTTAAAGCGACACATTCCAGAAAAGTACCTCGTCTCCACAAACGCCCACCGCCTTGTTGGCTTTCTCCCCGATGCACCCTAACGACAATCAGAGACCGGAGCACCGTCGCCGAGCCCACGACGACCGACGCGCCCAGTCGTCCCAGCCCCCGCAACAGCCGGCGTCAATCCACGTGCAATGGCCCCCGAGCTCCCAATTCCATCGCAATCCTCCTGGGTCGTTCTGTGACGCCGTCCCCCCTGTTGTCACGGCAGATGTCTCCTTCGAGGTGGGAGGAGGGGACGGGAGGGGAGGGGGGGGGGCAACACGCATCATATTTTGGAAAACGCCGGATCGCCCGCCGCCGGACAGATGCGGGGATGACCATGTAGCCAAGGCAGGCGGCACACCAAGTTGAAGAAGATGTGCCGTTTATATTTACAGCTTGCTTCGGCCCTTCGTCAAGGACTGCGAGTGTCGCTATCGCAATCAACATCTGGGCTTGCCGTGCTGTGTCCAGCGATGTTCCTCGGTATACGATTTTCTTTCTTTTTTTTTTTCAAGGAGCTATAACTCTTCTTTTTTTCTTCTTCCTTTTACAATAAATGTCCGCCTTTATTTTTATTTTTACTTCAGAAGAAACCTTGTTCCTTCGATAAAACGAGCGAAAACCAAAAGCGCACAGGACAGGGCTGACATCGCAACGACTTTATAATGGAACTCGTAAGCGAAGAGTCACGCTACATTAGGATCCATTGTCGAGGAAACGAACACGAGGGTATGGACGCGGTGCTTATACGAGCAGGAACCGGAGGAAAAGAAGTGGATGATACCGAAGAAGGAAGAAAAAAAAAACGAAGAGGGAGGAAATGTTTTCGGAGGTTTCTTCTTACGAATCCGTCGGAGCCAAAGAGAGCCAACAAACATCCGTCTTCGACGAGACGAAAACTGAACGATAGCGAGCCGCATCGGAGCGACAGAGATGGAAGGCGGCGACGGCGGAGTCCTCCGCTCTTCCTAAGCAAGACGGACGGCGCGACTTTGTCGGCCCCCACCTACATGCACGTACACGCACGTTCAAATATGAAGGGACAAAAAAAAAACTTTCTCCATATCTTTCCCGATCCAGTCGCTTCATCTCTTCTTTTACTTCTTGTCTAGATGAATAAAAAAAATGATCTCTTAGTTTTGGAGCGCGCTACGCGAGTGGACTTTGGTATACCGAACCCGAGTTATTGTAGTGATGGTGAGGCCGCTCTCCGCGCAGCAATATGGAAGGTACAAACGGAACATCGTATAGCTAAAATACTGCGTCCACCAATACCGCCTAAAAAAATTAAAATGGAACACACTTTTAAGCGCTGTGCTCGCTGCCGTCCTTGCCTCAACGCTGTGCAGATCTGTCGAGATGGAGTATGCACTAGTCCAGCGAGCCTTTTCTTTTAAATCTATTTTTTTATGTTTTTACTGAACGTGCCATAAACTTTCGGTGCAGCCACAAACAAACCTGTTGATTGTCGCATATTTGCGCTCCATGACCTCGACATCGCAACAGTACGTGCCCAGACAAAAAACAATTGAGACGTTTACGCTTCTCTGTAATGCGAAATTAGTGCGCAGCTTTTGAAGTATGTTGATTCTGTAATATGCAGTGGTAAAGAATTTGAAAAAAAAATAATATATATATACTGTATTGCTTTTTTTTTCTTTAAGGGTAGGCCAGGCTGGACGAGGAGGGTACGACGGGAGCCCCATAATGCAACGCGCGCGGTGTTTGTTTCAACGTGAAACATTTTTGACTAGTTGGTCCGGACTCCGTGAAGTCGTGGCCTGTGACGTCACAGTTCCTCCGCTAAATCTAGCAGCAAAATTAACGCCACCTGACCTCAACACCAATTCAGTTTCCCCGCTAAATTTAGCGGAGAAAATGGCGTCACATGACTTCGTGTAACGTCACTTGTGAACAAAATCAGTTTCCCCGATAGATTTAGAGAAAAAATTGACGTCACGTGACCTCAGCACCAATTCAAAACCCCGCTAAATTTGGAAGGGGGAATGATGTCACATGACCTTATCACGTGACTTATATACAAAGTCGGTTTCCCCGCGAAATTTGGCGGGAAAACTGACGCTACATGACCTCAACACCAATTCAATTCGCCACTAAATTTAGTGGGGAAACTGAGTTGGTGATGAGGTCATGTAACGTCAGTTCTGCCGCTAAATTTAGCGGGGAAACTGAATGCGCAGTGTTACATTCTGGGACAACAGACCTACACGCCTATTCAGTTTCTTCGCTCAAACGTCCGTTGCCTCGGCGGATATACAACGCCTTCCTGCATCGCTAGGCGGCTCTGCCTGGTGCGTTCTTTCCGCTTGGCAGCCCAGCGCTTTTGAGCAGGTTGGTTCTACCAATCCCGAATCCAGACGACGCTTCCAGGGCCCGCTTTTCGGCATTATTCCCGTCCCGAGGCGCACGTCCCCTGTGAAGCTATCTTTGCCACGGACAGCGTATCGATGAGGGGAAGCCGACTCTCACGTTTGACGACGGCGCAAGTCCCGTTTCGTTCCGTGTGTGCGGTATTTCGTGAGTCGGTTACTGTGTCACCGGGCCCTGCTAAGTCATTTTGTCACACTTGACAACATTCGAGACCGCTGTTCGCAAGAATGACAAAATCTCAGTCCACGAGCGCATGCGCAAAAAGCTTCAAATGAATCGCCGCGTCGCTCCGCTACCTCCCGTTCAAAGGCCTTCGAAACACACCACGCATCGAGAGTACAATACTGCAGACCCGGGCGCATTAAATGCCTTCCCCTTCGTGCTATAAACCAATCGGCAAAAGCGGCCCTTGAAAAGCACGGATAGCAACAAGAAAATCAAACAAGTAGGATACATTTTGGCGTGCGGAAACGCAAACGTTCACGCACGCCAAAAGCTGTGTGCAACGAACAAAGCAAACACACACACTGAAATGTCGAACAGGAGAAAAACGAAAACAAAATAACCTGTGTCTGCATGGAGGGGGAAGAGGGGAAGAGGGGCAACCTGAGGCTACACAAAAGGTAGGCACCTAAGGCGGAAGACAAATCTGAACACCGACCAGAGGGTGCAAATGGTTCTCCTAATTGGAACATCCATCAGCGCTGCCGCCCGCGCGCAACCGCCGGCCGCAAAATCATTTGCAATGCCGATGCCCCTAATCATAGCGCGCCAGCCCGCCACGCACAGACGCCCTCCGATCCGAGAGGAAAAAGCGCCGAGTTGCACGGAAGAGGAGCCTCGAGGCGGCGAGAGCGGCCGACCACGGAGGGGGCCGCCGAAACGCGCGATCCCCGGAAACAAATGGCCCCCCTCGCGTTGGGCGAAGAAAGCACCGCTGGATCTCGTCAGAGTGGCGATACAAAAATTCCCAGAACCCATTTCCGATGCCCTCTTTTTTGCTCCTTCACTTCGACAGAGCGGAATGCGAGGGGAGCCAAATGGGCATCGATTTCACCTCAGACTCGTATCTTCTTTTGCGGAAAGGAATCTGCCCCGTTATTACGAAGATACCCGATTGCCACGTTGTGTTTCGTGTTCGTTTGGTTTATTTTCTTTCCGGCCGCGAGATTCAGCTTTCTTATACTTTTCGTAAACATACGGGGCAGCCACCGACCCTAGTTTTACCTGTGTGCACCTTAAAAGAAACCTAGGCTCCTTAAAGCGGTTCAACGCATTGCGGCTTACCTCGTCCCACGGGCATGCGTTCGAAGACTGAGCTGGATCCGCAAAACGCCGGGAATCGCACGCGCGCGTTCCGCACACTTCAATTTTGCTCGGATATGCCGGCGTTCCAGCATTGTGTTCTTTTTTCCTAAGTGCCTCTCGTCCAAAATCTCAGACCCCTGACTTATTAATTATTTTTCGCCCGAAACTTTACAGTTCAATACCCGCGAATCAACAACAACCAGTAAAAGAAAAAAGAACCCCGCAGCAGCCTTTGAGTGCCACTCGCGCGAAACAACGAGAGGGCGGTGCGCTCACAAGAAGGTAGCGCATCAACCCGGGTCGCGAAACCACACAACTGAAGGCCGATAAAAAGAAAAATAAGAAAAAAAAAGAAACAAACGGTGCCTAAACTACGAACGAACGACAAAACAAACAAAAAACTGAGAACGGATAGTGTGCCTGAAGATTTTTCCGAAAACTGGGGCACAAACTCGCGCAGTCTCTCGTTTGAGCTCCGCGCCCCACGTTTTCGCGTCCATTCCCGTTTGTTTACCTGTCCTCGTGGTTTGTTTGTTTCGCAGAACCGCACCGGGCCGGGTAGGATATATTTAGCGGGCACTTTCTAGCGGGTAAGCGTCGCCCTCCCTGCTATCTGGTCCGTCCGGGATTTCGGACGGCGATGCGGGCCGGTAAGAGCAAAAGCGGGTTTCTCCTTCTCCCTCGCTATCTGAGAGGGTTTCAGAATCAAAGCTCTCTCGAAAACCGCCTCCTTCATCTTTTCCTTTTGAGTCTCAATACATATATGCGCAGGGTCTAAAGGTAAATATTAGTTTCTACCGTACACATAACCTCCCAGCTAGCAAAGCATGTCGGCAAACACTGGGCCTAGGTCGGCCATAACCGGGAACTGGACGCCGGAGCCTGGCCGCCAGTGGCCAGGTTCCGCCGTCAAATTATTACTACTGGCCGATGTAGGCCGACATGCTGTGCTAGTTCGGCTATTGAGAAGAAGAAAAAATCCTTCAAGTTTTGTCGAATAAACGCTTCAGAACTTACATAAATACTGTAAGGCGTGCACACGTTCTTAAACGATTTTATATGCCATCATATGTTTATTTTAAAAGTTCACACACACACACACACATCACACGTATATGTGTTTCTTTCTGCGTGCGCGTGCGTGCATGTGTATGTGTGTGTGTGGAAACTGCTTTATTCGACAGCGCACGTTTCTCACAATATTGGAAAAATTGTTTGAGCAGGAATAATCCAGCAATAATCTAAAATATAGCGGCAAAAGCAATAAGCTTTTTTTTTTTTTTTGTAAATTTTTGAGGTGTAATTATATTATATTATTTGTTTTAGCGTTAATCCGAACTTTTGTCAATTTAGCGGATTCCTCGCTACTCATTTGGCAACTGTCAGCTCAAGAAATTTGATCCAGAGGCTTAGTCCAAACGAACTCAATCCAATCGTCCTATAGATCGCTTCAGGTTTAGGAACCCTCGTGCGCAACGCGCTAAGTTTTTGGAACTCGAGAGCGGCGTTCGCTTGGATCTGCTTGAACTTTCCGCTGCCGTGGTGAGACTCCGTTCAAAGATATTGGTGAACTTCGATGTGCTTAACAATGGTAAAGGACCAGCAGTATGTAGATTTTGTTGCGCCAGGTACGAATTTCCAAACGCGACCCGTTCGAGGCTTCACATCGCAAGCTGTTCAAAGTGACCTCTGGACTTTCGACCTGCTGCAGCATCGGCCAAATAGACACGATCGGAATCTCGAATTATGTATCGCTCAAGACGAAGTCCTTCCGTTCAAGTTGTGTGGCCAGAACGTCCGCCGCCGGAAAACGAAAGCGCAAACTTTCGAAGAGGAACTGGTAGTCCATCGACCAGCGTACTTTGGATGCAAGCATCTGGTGACAGAATGAAGCCGAAGTGCCAAAGGAATCCTGGTGGGACACTCGCGCGAGCGATATGCAGGGTCTGCCCGAAACGTGTCGTCCGTTCCCACCTCTGGTTTATCTTTTCAATACAGTAATGCTCACCAACTTACGCATTTTATCACGAGCGCTAGCGCCACATTCTCAATAATCTTCAGCTTTCTGTGATATGTAGTGCATCTATGCAAACCAAAAAACTGGGCTTTTTTGTTTTTTTTGATACTCTGGGATTTAGTAAACAGCGATTATCATTCCACCACCCGCTTTCTCAACAAAATACAATGAAAAGGTGCATGTCATGGCTATTTTTAGTTTCGACACAGTCGTTAGTTTCCATTTCAACGTTCGTTGCAAAAATTAGCGTAACAGCTTTTTAATACTTGAATAAACTGAATTTCGGTTTTGTCCAATTTTTTATGGCCAACACCCCCCCCCCCCTTTTTTCCCCTCACTTCTTATTTTTTTTAGTTTTTGCATTTCTTGGTCAGATCTAAAAGCATACTGAAACTACGTGCTCGACGTACGCCGACTTCCCCTCGTCCACAGCAAAGTTACCTTCTGCGCTCATGTTCTGCCGCTGCAATGCAAAACGGAAAACGGGCTTCCGAAGGACGGATTCTCGTGATGCTTGTCACGGTTCCAATATGCGCGTTTTCGTACCCGTATTTTCCGCTTGTTGAGGAGTAGTCAACACCGAAAATGGATGCGCCAACATCCCACTACTTCGAATCCCTCACTGAAGAAAGCGCCGCGCCTAACTAGGAACCGAGAGATTAGAAGTTGTCGTTGCGTTTCTTGGTAATCAAAGGGGTCAAAATCGAATTGAAATCTCTATATCGGGGTTTTACTATCGAAAATATTCAACTATCGACGTAGAAAAAGCAAAGAGACGTAGCTTAGAGCGCTCTGTCCTGGCCCGTGGCGTAAGCTAGCGAGGGTGAGAAGATCACTCTTCCTGACACACGGCGTGCGAACTTTTAATGACACTGAAACTACAAAGAAAACGAAAGGAATTTCCGAAGCTGGCCTGTACTCAAATGTAAACGCAAAAACAAAAGAAAACCTAGGCCAATTCATCGAGTTGCAGCTTTAACAAGCAAAAACAACGAGTGCAGCTTCAGCGAGTTTCCAATTGGATAAACTACCAAACGGCAGAGAGGGAACCCTTTCATGCCGCGAAGAGGCGATGAACAAAGCCGCAACAGACGAAGAATCAAAACGCAATTGCGCGTCAGAGGAATAGCTTGTCACATTCCTCTGAAACAATCGCTGTCCACTCAAGTCTCGTATCGTCTCTTGGTTCTATTAACGCGTTCTATCGGCAACAAAACTTTACGCTAATCCGTAATCCCCACTTTCCCCAACTAGAGTTAACGACGCCAGCCACATCAAACAGAATGACCGGCGCAAACAACCACCTCCCCCCCTCTTATGCCAAATAAAATAACTGAAGCGACTAATCCCGCACAAGTCGCATCTCCAATGTAGCGACCGGTTCGTTCAGATGGAGCCGCGATAGACTTAATAAGTATTCTTCTTTTTAACTAATTTTGTAGATTGCCACGTTACTTTTTTGCGGCAGTAATTTGTAAAGTGATTTTGTTACTAAATATTGGTAAATGATCACTTTAATTACTCGTTACTTTTTAAACATATCAACATAATACAGAAACTGAAGCAATATGACGCGGACAATTCAGCAACATAAAAATAGCAAGTTTAACAACAACAAAAAAAAAAACATCGTGAAGAGAAGAATCACCGAAAAGAAAACACGATTTTTTGCATGACCGGTCACTGGAACCACTAGAAAACGGGCAAGGCATATACAAATATACGATAAACAAAGATCAAGAAGACAACGACGCTGCTGCTGCAGCATGCTCACCGCAAGCTTTGTCTGCAGAATTCCCGCAATTATTTCCTGACGCCGTAAGCTAGCGGGATGGCGGGTGGGGCTGTTCGCTAGGCTGAACTGAGTGCACCTACATTCTTTCTCTTTAATGCAATATTTTATTTTTACAAGGACCACCATAATGCCGGCGTATGAGAACTGAAAAGTAGTGTTGCAGAACATTTTTTTCAAAACATCGGCTTTCTTTCTATTGTGTTCTTGTTAAGTGTACGGGAAAAGTAACGCGAAAATTGTAACGTACGTAAAGTAATCCGTTACTTTTCAGCAACAGTAATTTGTAACGGTAATCTATTACATTCGAGGCACGGTAATTTGCAACTGTAATTCATTACATTTTTCGATTAATCGGCAGAAGTCTGGCCCCAACAGCTTCTAAGGCAACACGTACTGAACTTTCGTACGTCAGCTAGCAGACAGAGGTCAGCGCGTGTCACAAATTTCGGCTGGAGCAAGTGTGCTCACTGCATGAACACGAGTGCCTGCCGAACACTAACGCGGCAGTCGTGTTCAATCCGTGACCAGCGCAGGCCTCCGACAGGCGACGCGGAACATCCCCAGTACTCCGGCCTCGTCACCTACGAGGCCTGCCCGAACGAGCAACCCGATGCCGAACGATCAACTCGTCGCCCGCGCTCGGCCGGTCGCTTCCCCGCGATCGTGTGCAGTTGCATCCTCTTGTCAGCGTCGGCGGAGGTCCCGAGCAGACGCCGCTAACGAGGGCTCCTCGTTAGGGACCGCGGCGCGTCGCCGAGGAGAGCGCCTTCCGCCGGAATCGCCTCCTTCGGTGAGGCCCTCGTTAGCGCGAAGCTGTGAGCACACCGCTGGAGACATCGAGACGAGAGCCAACCTTCTGCGTCGTCGCCCACGACGTCCGTCGAGGTACGAGAGTGAAGAAGACAAAATGAGGAGCGAATCCCAAGCCGGGGGTCACTGACTGCAGTTCCCGCTGGGCAAACAACAACAGGCTGCTCGCCGACTTTGAGGCGACCCGGCAACACTCTTCGACAGCAGCGCTCGCAAAGGAACGCCGCGTCTTTTTCGGGAAAGTTGACGACGCAAAAGCGCAAACAAGGCTGCTAACGGAGTGTATGAATATGTCCGCGTAAGGACGGCAGGACCATAGCCTCCTATATACTAACAAAGCCTGGCAGATCGCCGCGAGAAGCGGCCGCCGAAATGGAAAAGGTGGAGCGGCAGACAACGGATGAGAGGAGAGCCACGTGACTGGCGCCCCGCTGAGGTGAGACGCCGAAACACACTTTTCCCGTGCGAACAAGTGTGTTTCGGGTCCTCGCCGCTGAAAAAGCTGTGCGCTGACGTCCAGGTTCTGCAAGAAATGGCTCTTTGATGCTCTCTGCTACCAGATCCTCGCGTTCCCAATCTGCGACCGGGCACTCTATGGCTCCGTCGTCCAACTGCCAGGCTTCGTCAGTATTGGCAACCTGCGCGATCGGAAGCGTCGCTGTGGTCGGCTTTCCCGATTGGCCGAACGCTGAGCCTGACGTCAGCAAAGGATTTCTCATCGACAGAAATAAGAGCAATGTAAGAACTTCGATTTTGACGGTGTTGGCAGTGTAGCTTTGAGAGCGCAATGATTTCAAGCTTCCACCATGCTAATTACAAACACCATCCCACTTGTTGTTCGCAAGGTAATGACGTCTCGAGAGGTAACCATACGAGGGCGCCACCAAAACATCTCGCCGCTAATTGGCGACGTGCGCGACCGCAAGCGTCGCTGTGGTCTGCCTTCCACGATTGGCCGAACGCTGACTATGACGTCAAAAAAGGATTTACCATCGACGGAAATAAGAGGAATGAAAGAACTTTATTTTTGACGATGTTGACAGCGTTGGTTTCAGAGCGCTATGATTTGGAGCTTCCACCATGCTCATTAAAAACACCATCAAACTTGTTGTTCGCAAGGTAATGACGTCACAAGGGGGAACCATAGGAGAGCGCCACCAAAACATCTCGCCGCTATACTATGACTCGGCGTACATCGAGACGCTGAAGCGGCGTTGTCGGCTCACGGCCGGACTGGATCCGCGCGCTCCATTTTCATACGGCATGTTCCGTCACAAAAAAAAAAAAAAAAAGCACCCGTATCTTTTTTTTTTTTTTTTTTTGTGGGGGCGTGCGGCGATTTATTTATTTTTGCTGTTCATCTCTGCAACTCAAACGGGTTTGTTTTTGCTCCGCGTGTCTCGATGGTTTATCGCTGCGTCCCGAATTGAAAGTCGACATCGGGTAGCACGTCTGGAGTGTCTTTTCACCAGCTAGCTACTCCAACGATGCATTGCTAAGCACCGCATGCAAGAAGAGGATACCGAGGGAAAACCCCGTTCCCAACGATAAATCTTTACCTACAGTTGTGTGCAGCGGGCGTTTTCAACCGGGGGATTATGTCGAGAGGCTAGATAACAAAAGATAGTCCCCAGAGCCCTGCTCAGTGTGCTCGATGTGTCTACGAATGAATGCTAGCACCGAAGAATGCCCGAAAGTGAACCGGTTTTAAAGCAGTCTGCAACTGCGCCGAAAACCCACGGCTCTGAAGCACGCCCTTTCACTGCATAGCCACAAAACGTACGCGACTTTCACTGCATAGCCCAGCTCAAGGCAGCCCCTGTGGCGGTTCTAACCAACTTTGTGGCAGTGCTGCATTGCAACCATACGTGCTCTGACGTCGCATTGCGAACGCATATCCAGACCGGCCGTGGTAGGAAGTAGGGAGCTCGGGCTGGAGCAGCCGAGACAACCGAAGCTCCTCCCAGCCGTTCTTAACTTGACGGTTATTAGCACCGAGAACGTTGGCAGCCTCCGTCCGGCGGCTTTTATTTTGTTTTCTTTAGGTTCGTGGAAGACCTTTTCTTCGTTTCAAACAATAACATTCTAAAAACAATTCAATGCATTGCATTAAAAAAAATTAGAAGCAATCTTACTCCGAAAGACAGTTCGAAAGCACTCACCATACATTTACAAACACAATTTTTTTCTTTCTTTTTTTTCGTTTCTTTAATATTGAGCAAAATATTGAGTTCAAATCGATGACTCTCAAAATTGATCGAGCCCGCGTCGCTGAAGAGGAAACATTTTGAGGCAGCAATCTCAATAGCTCGCCGAATCGGCCGCCAGCCTCCGCGATGTCCTCGCCCTTTCTCCCGACGCCGCGGATTTCGGGTTTGCGAAAGCACCAACACCAAATGGCGTCGTTTGTGCCCTTCAATTCAGAAGCCACTTTTCCTGGAAATTCGACGCGAATTCCGGTGGGTGCCACACTGCCAACGGAACGCGAGAGACCGTAAGAGTTGGAGCAGACTTCAAATGACCAAAACCTCGGCCCTATGCCGAGCGAGTCGGACAGATATCGGCACGCGAACCGTCAGCGTCGCGTCCAAGCAGAAAGGAGAGGGAAAAGTTGACGCACTTTCGAAATAAGACGGCGTGCCGACGGCGCCGCCTCGAAAAAGACAGATTATTTATTCTGGACGACAAAACGCCGGCGGCAATAAGCCCCTTTGCGCAAGGGCGCGAATGTCAAAAGTCACCCAAGCGCTCGTTGCGAAAGGGCCCCGGGCCGAAGCGAAGGGGACGCCAATCTGGTGCGTTGGCGGCAAAAAAACTGAAATCCTCCCAATTTCGCCACCGCAATTTCGCCGCATACGCCGCCGCTGTTGAACGTAAACTTTCCATGGATGTTCGCAGAGCCCCGTAATCCTTCAAACGACATAGACGGATAAACAGCGAGTCAATATTTGCGGACTTACATACGTTTCCCATAAACATTACGCAAGAGCTAAACTTCCTTTTCAAGTAATGTTGAAAGAGCACCAAATAGATTGTGGCGGGGTGGCGTCGCGAATCAAGATGGCGATCAATCGGACCCCTGGCAAACACGCGAGTCTACTTCTAGTCCTTACTGAAAGCGAGAGCTTTCTGTTGGTATGCCGATCATTTTGCCTGCAAGGGCAGTCCACGATCGGGCAGTATTATGGTGAAAACTTTCAGATGGGCGTGATAATGAGAGACGGATGTGATCAGATCATCTAACCATTTCTTTATCCATCGGTGGATTTCAGTATGCGTGAAGCCTCTCAGTGAAAGTGCCGACGACCAGGGGAAACGTTCGTAGTGGTTCCCGCGTTTCAAGAGACGGTTGATTCAGGTTAAACATCCACGTTTCCCTGAGGCTCTAGTTTCTGAGCAAAGGTTTTCATCGGCACACCACCCGAGGTCACTCGCAATGCGTGACGCGCATCACGCGCTGACGCGCATCACGCGCCTCTTTTGCTGTCACTCGGAGAAAAGAAAGCCCAATTTCGCTGACCGGGGCTTGGGCAGAAATTGCCCGACTTTGTACCGCGACCTTCTTCCAAAGTACTGAAAATTCTGGTTTTCCGAGTTTTATTCAAGTTGGTAGACAACCCTGCTGCACGAATGAGCGCTGCACGCTCTGCATGCATGAGAGCCGCGGAATGCTCTAGCAAAGGGCCACAAGCTCATTCTCTTCACTGTGATGGACACCGAGGCCACATAGAGAGCGTAGAGTTCCGTCTCAATAGCAAGTTTTAGTAGAGCGTACGCTAAGGATTGCGGGCCTTGCGGGAGCTCGTGCCGTCACTTCGAGCATGGATTGAGCACGCGCCCGCAAGGCCCGCAATCCTTAGCGTACGCTCTACTAAAACTCTCTAATAATGCCGCTATTCTAAGCGCGATTCGCAAACTTCCTTAGCAGATCGAGCTGCTCGAAGACAAATGACGCTCGACTCAAGGACCGACTGGCGTTTGCTTACGACCGAGTTCATGCGATCTCTTACGACGACAGGGTACGCTGGCACGCTGGCGCCATCTGTGAGGCGACCCTGGAACTGCACTTCACTAGTGCGGATCTCTTCCAGTATTTGCGAGATCAAATGTACGTACTATTCCCGAGTAATGGTATTATAACACTGTTAAGCGTTCTCTCGAGCGAAGACAAAAAAAAGAATGACGTGCGAGAAAATTTCACGTCTGTTCCACTTTAACGTAGCAAAGGCTGGAGAGGAGGTTGCTCCTCTCCAGCGTTCCTTCTGCTCAGGTGGAAAGAGGAGCTTCCACTTTACTATTCACCTGCCACCGACTATAGACCATTCCATTTAGCGCTCTCTGGGCGGCACCATTTTGTTCGACCGCAGCGCCCTCTCCATACATCCGGGAAATTCAGCGGGTTCGGCGGGGTAAAACGAGAGAGAGGGCACGCGCCCGACTCCGCTAGCAGACGACAAACCGGGAGGTTGCCGTTCTCCATCTTTCAGCTGTACCGGCGGGCTGTACAGAACATCGAACTCTCGCTCGTGGCCGCCTTTGTGAAGTGGTTCGCGTTCTTAGAATAGTTATGGCTACTCCAAAATCAGCCCTATAGCTCTCTGTTGTTCCATTTCGGTAAACGATCAACTAGCGTATCTTTCTTCCGTTACTTAAATAGCAGTTCAGTCACCCGGCAGTACTACCCTCAACTACTGCGTGTATTGCGGCAGGAAAGCACGTTTTTATCTATTATTTCAAACTTCCACTCATGGTCGCTAAAGGCCTACACCAGTACGAACTTTGTATAGTAAAAAAAAGGTACAGCAACCGGATTTACTTTTCGCCGGAGAGACCGGCCAATCTGACACAGTTTTCCCTATTTTTTTTTATTTGCAGGCAGGTAACAGCGCATTTCGACCCTGTTAGTCTTTCTATCTAGCATAGTATTAGCCCCGTGCGCGACCGAAAGCGTCGCTGTGGTCGGCCTTCCACGATTGGCAGAACGCTGACCATGACGTCGGAAAGGGGCTTTATCATCGACGGAATAAGAGGAATGAAAGAACTTCAATTTTGACGGTGTTGGCAGTGTTTCTTTGAGAGCGCAATGATTTCAAGCTTCCACCATGCTATTTACAAACACCATCGAACTTGTTGTTCGCAAGGTAATGACGTCACAAGGGGAACCATAGGAGGGCGCCACCAAAACATCTCGCCGCTAATTACACGACAACTGGCATGCCGAAATCTGCGCATCTGCGGTTGAAATTTCCGAAATGACGCGGATTTTAAACAGAGTTTGCACGCCAGCCGGATGCTAGGTACTGCCCACTCGGCGGAGCAGACGACATGCGGGGTGAGAGTGAAGAACGGCATTTTCTCTCTCTATCTACCATCTCTGCTATGACCCTAGTGGAACGGTCTATTGGCGACGTGACCGATCGAAAGCGTCGCGGTCGTCGGCTCTCGACGATTGGCCGAATGCTGACTTTGACGTCAGCAAAGGATTCCTCATCGACGGAAATAAGAGTAGTGTAAGAACTTTGATTTTGACGGTGTTGGCAGTATTGGTTCAAAAGCGCAATGATTTCCAGCTTCCACCATGTTAATTACAAACAGCATCGAACTTGTTGTTCACAGAGGTAGTGACGTCACGAGAGGTAACTATAGTAGGGCGCCACCCCTTTAACATCTCGCCGCTAATAGGCGCTGCCACCGACTACAGGCGCGGTGTTTTAGGCGCGTGCTTCCTACTCTCACCGAAGTGACGCCAGGTCAGCCCGGCTGAAGGATATTTTATAAGACGCTGTAGCTACTTTTTCGCAAAAACAGTAGAACGGTCAACACAACGTCACCTGAAACGCGCATATGCGAGCGCGCATAGCTATGTCAAGCATTTCATGTGCCACGAATTGTCCCGCAAATAACAAAGTAAACAAAAAATGTTCTTACGACCTAAAAATCAAAAACTGCAATTGTTTTTTTTTTACATTTTTACATTGCTATAAACATCACAGAAACCAAAGGCAATTGGGTGTGTTGCGTGCGTGCATGTGTGCGCGTGTCTGTGGGTTTCTCTGTGTGTGCTCCAGTAGAGTTTGTTAAGTACTCGCGCAGTCGGATAAAAATAGTATCGCTCGTCATCGACGGACCTCTTGCCATATTATCCGAGCACCAAAGAGAATGCTCTGGAACGCTAGTACACGGACTGCACGCGCTCACCTCATCCGCGTAAAAGGTTGGAAGGAAATTACCAAAATGACGCGTTGACGAATGTACGATACTATATTTGTCTTTTAGATTCTTGCTTGAGAGCAGCCGCTGACGCTCAGCGCGCGCAGCGCGAGTAACTAAAGTCGCCAGCGTGACCCTTGGGACTCAAGTACCCCATCAAAAAAAGTCCACAGCCGCTCTGTGCACACGAAAGCCCACACTCACGCATGCGCGCGCACGAACGCTCGCACAGGCTACCGAAACGTCGACGCGAGGATAGCACAATACGGCTCACGCAACCGCATACACGATCACGCGAGTAATTTCTCGGCACCCCGCGACACAGGTAGATTCCCGGTCGACGCCGGACAAAGCCGTCACACGTCCGCACCTCCGCAACGGCCCATCCGCGCCGCCAAGTGACCACCCGCCGCGCTCCATCGGAGTGCAGGACGCCTTGGCGGGCGGAATGCGGGACGGATACCGGAAGCAGCAGCCGGGGCACTGCAAAAGCCGGCGTTTCTTTGTTACCCCGCCGCGACGCCCGTCCAGACGGACTCCGGACATGTTCCAGCAACCAGGAGGAGTCGAGACCGGGGCCGAAAAGGAAGCCTGCCGCACCCCTCTAGGGTCGCTTTCTTCTCGCACAAAAGCCACTCGCGCCACCAGACGACGCGCCCAAGAAGGAGCCTAGCGCAGCACCCAACTTTTCTGCAAGGCCGAAAGAAAGACAAATCTCGAGAAAGAAAAAGAAAAGGGCGAGACAGAAAGGAGAAACTCCTCTCCGCACACTCGAGGAGTTGGTTCTTTCGGGGCGACCCCAAGTCTATCGGATGATTGATGAGACGAACCGAATTTTCGTCCCGGTCTCTCCTAATTTCTTCTTCCTCCTCTTTCGTTTCTTTTCTTTCTCTTTTTTATCTCATCAACGAAGGCTACGCTACACGAGTCCGCGTGTACGTGCGTGCGTGCGCGAGCGGACGTCGGTCCCTGTTTATAAGGAGCAGTCCCTGAGAGATAAAGTCGGGCTTGATTGATCAGCCACTCCAGCGCTCACGCGGGCGGCTCCGTCCCTTCCCCGCGGCCCACCGTCCGACGCCGGAGCCGCCCGGAGCACGGGGGGCACACCCGAGAGCGGAGCAGCCAGGCAACGACCTCCGAGGCTCTGCAGGACCCAGCTGCGGCTCCTCCGCGCTTCAATCTATATTGAAATTCCTTCCTACAATTGCGTTCCACTATAGTCTGTTCCGATGTAAGATCTACGGGAGAAGCTCCGCCCCCAGCGCACAGCAAAAGATGACGGAAGGCAACGCGCGCGTGATGCGAAAGATTCTCTCGTAGACCTTGACCACCGTGCTGCTGCTCACGGCTGCCAGGTGACGAAGGAAGGCAACAAAACCTACCTCTGGCACGCTTTTTTTGTTGTTTTTTTTATTTACACGAAAATGACAAGATTACAGCAAGAGATGCTCTACCTTGGCTTCTTTGGGCTTTCGGGGTCCTAAATCTACACTCTAAAAAAAGGGTATCACCTTACACCCTTTTGTCCCATATAATACACCCCAAAACTTCAGTTCGACGTACAGCGCCTTATAGTCGAACAGACGGCCCTAAATTTTACGAGGGGCTTGATAAAGGTGCGATGTAACTTTTTAAATAGCTAAATAACGTATCAATGTCCACACAAAGAAAACACTGAGTTTTTGCGGTAAGGCCAAGAAAACCCCGACTATACACCAACTCATGTTTACAAACAAACCGGAGCGCCCGGAGCGCCCCTAGCGGACGCCACCGGCGCCGCGCATGCGCGATGGGGGTGTGGGCAACAAGCGCGCCGTCGCCCATAAACAAACCATTGAAACGCGATGTTATCGGCGTCAGTGTGAGTCCCCCTGCCCTTTTTCGCAATCGAATTGTTGATTCTACGTCTTCCTGGCAATGTCTGACTACATGAGCAGCGTCAGCGAAATTAACGAGGCTCGTTACACCGCGAAACTTCGAGTGAATAATCTGACATGCGGCGATTCATTCCGCGTGGACGCCGCAGAATGTACGCTAAAGCCTGATTCACATGATGAGATTTCGCTCGCAATTTTCAGTCGCAACGTCGCTCGGACTGCAAAAGCGTGTACCGTAGCTGAGATGGTCGACGTCAATACTGAAAATCGCAAGCAGAATCGGACCAAGTGAATCAGGCATAACAAGTCGGTGATGGCCGCTGGTAACAATAATCAACATCTCCATGTATCTACTGTTTACGAAGAGCCTGCTTACCAACCTTCAAATTTAAGTCTTTTCAGGCCTGCACTTACTTCTTATCGCAAGGACCGGGCCAACTTTTGGTCTACGGGCCGGCGTCGTCTAAGAGAGCAGACGACAAGCAGAAACGTTTGAAAGAGCAGACGACAGTTTGAACGATCAGGCGGCCGTTTGAACTTGAAGACGCACTGAACGTAGTCCGCAGGTGGTCCGCACAACTTGACGGTTTTCTGGCGTTCATGTTGGAACAAAACAAATAAATCTGATGACCACAAGTATCCGTGAATTCAACCCAAAGTGCTTCCCGCCCAAGCAATCGTTGTCCGGCGGCGTCTGCTTTTCCCTTTTCCCGGCACATATCCAGATTCTCGGACGAACTGAGCACGTGAAAACTGACCTTCAAACCTTTCTCGACACTTTTGGTACGGCCCCAGTCGCGGCGTTTTGACGATAAGGCAGGTTTTTGTCCGATTCCTTTCAAAACAACGCAGGAATACACGTCTGGCATGGGGACTTCTGCCCACAGCCCCAGACCGGAAGTGCGACCGGCGCGCCACCACCGCGCCGTGACGTCACAGAGATGAGTTCGTGTATATTTTTTGTAGTCAGTAACACGTGTATTACGTATTTTAATAAGTTGTGCCACAAGGCTATCCAGCCCTCGTAAAATTTCCGTGGCCGTCTGTTCGACCATAGGGCGCTGTACGTCGAATTGAAGTTTGGGGGTGTATTATATGGGACAAGGGGGTGTAATAATACACCCTTTTTTTCTGAGAGTGTAGGACAACGATCAAATGATGGTCCAAGGAACTGCGCTGCCTGGGATCTATCCCGGGCGTCATCGTTCATCTCCCAGTCCGCGTGGAACACCGCCAGATATCCGGCGGGGACGATATATCAGGAATTCGTTTTGCGTCGGACACATACTTTAACGAGATTCGCAGCATTCCCCCCGCTTAGCGACAGACCATTGCATTTGCTGCGTGCACACCGATAATGCCTCTCGCATGTGGTGCGAAAAGTTTAATGAATTTGTTTGTCTGTGCGATATGAAATCCGTGTTGTTACTTTAGTTCCGACATCTCCCGCTTTCCGGAGTATTTTTGCGAAGTATACTTCGACCTTGTCTCAATGGGTGCTCAAGCCAGCGCGCAATAACCGAGCTATAAGCGCAACTTCCGCGGCCGCGTAATATACTTTGCCCAGTTTATCCGAACACGACTGTCCCGCGTCCAAAACCCCCTCTGGTAACCAATTAAGCGGCCGATCGCGTCGGATCAAAACATGTTAGATAAAGCGGAACTGCGGTCTACCAGCACGGAACACACGCACGGTACGCGCGTGAACCAGACCGCCGCGAAACGGGTCGCCCACCGGCGCACGCCCAGGCTGCCCGACGCCCGCAGAAACCTCCCGGCCCCCTCGGTGAACGTTCGCCAGAACCCAGCGGAGTGTCGAGGCGACACCGACCACATGGCCCGCCTGCCGCCCGCGACGCCCCGTACAGCCGGGCTCCGGCAACGTCGTGTCGTTCGATCCCGAGCGGCCGCCACCCGCGGCGCATCTTCCTCCAAGCAGTGCGCTCGGATACGAGTGTTTCCATCCGCTCGATCGGGGGTCACGCGGTTTCTGGGACGCGTCTCCGATGCGGAGAGCAAGTCGTCTGCTTCTTGCGCAGGAGTATGTGGTGACGTCAGAACGACGCCGAGCTCTGATTGGCTTTGATTGAAAGGATAGTGGGTAGACCTCAATGCTTAAGTGCCTCAGAATCTACCCAATCTTTTTTTTTTTCAATCAATTTATAAGAGTTTGTTGTTCTGGCATCTATCGCAATCCCTGCGCGGAATTTTACGTGCCAAACCGACGAAAAGCATTTGGCACGCCCCGGCGGCGGAACTGGGGATTCGAAGCATGGCGCCACACCGCCTGCTCTACATCGTTTCACGTTACGTCGGGACGCAGTCAACGCGTTATAAAACCAATCAAACCGTCAAAAGCGCAAGTCACTAGGCCTTCCCGTAGCATGATTGGTTCAGCGATGACGAAGCACGTACAGAAACGTGACGAACAACAATGTTGGCACCGCTTCTCACGCCGTTTGATTCGGTCCCATGAGCTCGCGGCTGCGTCCGGACGTGATGTAAACCAAAGTATATACAGCCACGAGAAAACGCAGGCAGGCACGAAGGACCAAGCTGCGCAACGGGCACCCGCCCTTCAATTGCAAACACTCTCCGCGGTCTGAGTTGCTCTCTCTCTTACATCTAGGCTCCCGACCCCCGAAACCTCGATAAAGCCGCCGCCGCCGCTGCAGCATCCTCCCACGCAGCGTCGGGGCGCAGAGAGGAGCCGGGAAGCAGCGCGCGATCAATTTGTTCTCATAAAGCAATTCCCGAGTCGCTTCCGCACCGAGCGACGTCGGGCAGACCGCCGCAGGGACGCGCGCCGTCCCTCCGCCTCGCTCGTGGCCCGGGCCCCGCAAAATAGGGAGTTTGAACAGATCGTCTCTGAGCTCCGATAACGGTGCCCGATAACGACACGATAAGGTAAAATATCGAGTACATACACCGAAACGTTCATTACGAACAAGCCCACGTTTTTCAACACCGGGTGTGCGCATTTCCAATGCGCAGAAACCAGACCTGGGTGAAGTGAAGCGTCTGCGCATGCGCAGTGCCGACAGCAGCGCCACCGTAGCGACGTGACGTCAAAGAGTCGAGTTGGTCTATAGTCATCGGAGTTATCGCGACAATCTGCTACGACTGCTCGCTGGGGTCGCGATACAAGCGAACAAACAACAAACGGAGAGCAGCCGTGATTAGAGCCGCGATCATACCGCCAATGCATCATGTACAAAAGAGCTTCCAAAGACTTTCTAAGGCGCGTTTCTTCCTTGTATGGCGGTCCTGACATATTAGTCATAAAGCAGCATCTTTAGACGCGTTTCAAGCATGATGTATCTGGATAGATGCGTTGCAGCGTGATGCTTTTCCAGCATCTCGTTGCGACGCATCACAGCTGATTTGCAAGATCCAGCTGCTAGTTAAAAATAAAAAATAAACATGCTTCGATTGGTAACGAGGTATTCATAACCGTGGCAGAAGGAACTACAGATGAACTTGGATCTATCGAGCAAACCGTCGCTTGCACAATCGCCCTTTTCTGGGGAAGGATGACGACGCCGACGTCCAGTCTGCCCCTTCCTCGTGCCTCCGAGTCTTTTCAAGGAGTGCTTCGTTCCTTCGAGCGCGTCAGTAGAACGATTCTTCAGCGTCGCCGGAGACGTATTCTCGAGGAGGCGAGGAAAGATAACTGATGAAATCTCGGAGAGGCGGCTACTGCTTAAGTGCAACGAATACTAAAAAGAAATAAAGCACGAAACAAAAGTAGTTGTGTATTTAGTCGTCAAAGTAACGAGAAAATTAACTCGTTACGTTGGCGGTAAAGTAACGCGTTCCTTTTGAGAATCGGCAGCGAGTAACGTATATAGTTACTTTCTGGGGTAACGTGTACATGTCTGATCGAACCTTTGTAGAACCTCGTGTGAAAGTTCGAAAAAGTCGAACCTGGTCGAACACGGAGGTCGACAGGTTCGCAACGTCCCTAGTCGTGACCTCTTACCAAATACGAACCAGCCGTCTTTGAGAATTCACTAGTAAGTTTCCTGCCAGCATTCTAAACACGCGTAAACGTGTTTAGGACGCTCGTCCCGTACCACCAGCCAACCGAGAGACAACAGCGCACAAACACCGAGGAATGTCGACGGTGTCGCCGCCGAGCGAAGGCGCCCAGCAAAGCGAGCGCGGGCTCTCGCCAGATCCGCGCAATCAATTAAAAGTCGGCGAACTGACTGGGAGGAAGAGCGACGGCGTCACGACTGCCAGGAGAATTCGTTCGTGCCGCGCCGTAAATCATCGTCATCCCAGCTCGACTTCCATTAAATCTCGCGCGGCGCGCCCCAGCGAGTCCTGATGCCTCAATAATATATACGGCGGAGCGGCGCCGTAGAAGAAGAAACCGCTTCAGAGTGTCTCTCTAAAACGACCGCAACGTCATTCACTTGCTCCCCTCCCCCCCCCTTTTCCCCCGAGGGAGTCGGCGGATTGACTCACCTCCCCAAAACGGGAGACTCGACCACTTCCCTCACCCTCACTGATCCTGATAAAAATAAAAGAAGAAAAAGACAGGAAAGGGAGTAAAATCCCCAAATCAGAGCCAGCAAAGATAACCCCGCGCGCAGAGCAGCAATCTCCGCTCGACTCGGCCTCCGTAACCACGAGAGCGTGTCCGTCGCTTGCACTCCGTTCCACTTCACGATGGACCACAGGGGACGCTATTAGCCAATCCAGGGTCGAGCGAGTGTCACGTGACCCTTGGGAGGGGAACGCAGCGACGCGAGTAGTGACGTCATGGGTTCAGGGCGCTGGACTGGTTGGGACGGCTCGTAACTCCTGCTGCCGTCTATTGGAGGACGAGAAACGGAGGGAAGAGCGCCCCAACAGGCATAAAAGAGAACGTCTGGCGAGTCGGAGACCTGAGCGGCAGGACCGCGCTCACGGGGGAGGGAGGAGGTAGGGCACGAAGCGACGACTTTGCGGCGTAACGAAGACGAATGGAGGCAGACGCGCCGTCGGCACACCGCGCACACAGCGTCGTCGAGGGCACTCGTGCACGCACGCTTAAATATGAAAGCGTCCCTCGAGACGCGAGCGTGCCACAGCCCGCCTTTGGCCCCGTGCACGGCCGGTTATGAGCGAGCCAAAGAATCTCCCGCGCGCTGCGTCAGTATCTCCCCCGCTTCCATATTGCGACAAGCTGCCGTTAGTAAGCAGGAAAACGATTACACCGGCGGAGTATACGTGAAAACAAAACTATGCTTCGTCTCACCTTAGCATGGACTATTGTTAGCCGCGTATATTCAAAGCGCGAGCTAATTGCTTTGGAGGGTGACTCGGTGGCTGCACGAGCGCTCGTGCAGCGAGTGCTCCAGCATAGCCTCCTCTATACTCACAAAGCCTGGCAGTTCGGCGACGGAGCCATAGAGTGCCCGGTCGCAGATTTGAAGCGCGAGGATCTGGTAGCACAGAGCTCCAAAGGGCCATTTCTCGGGGAACCTGGACGTCAGCACACAGCTTTGCAGCGGCGAGGACGCGAAACACACTTGTTCGCTCGGCAGAAGTGTGTTTCGGCGTCTCGCCGCAGCGGGGCGCTAGTCGGGAGGCACTCACTTGATCGAATGACGTTTTAGCGAACGCCCACGTTTCACCGAACGACGCTTTAGCGAATAGTCGGCCGCCGCGAAGCGGCGTTTACGGGTGGGCCAAGTTGGTTCACATTTTTTGTAATGAGCCGCCGCAGACTGTCGCCGCGCCGGGGGGGGGGGGGGGGTTAACACGCGCCAACGTCATTCGCTAAAACGTCGATTCGCTCAAACGCCGCTGTTCCCTAAAACGTCCTTCGCTCATGTGATATAGGACCCGCGCCAGTCACGTGGCCCTCCTCTCATCCCCTGTCTGCCGCTCTAGCTTTTCCATTTCGGCGGCACAAGCTTCTACGTGGCGATCTGCACAGAGGCTTTGTCAGTTGATATGAGAGTGCCATGAGCCTCCAGTAGAGGCCATATAGGCGCTCGCGCTTGCACAGCTCCTTGCACTTAGTTCATGATAAGGTGAGACGAAGTATATAGTTGGCGAAGGAGTAGGGGTGGAAACGGGACGAGCGACGTCGCTTTGCCACTTCTTCACCTCCAGGCATCGCATGATCCCTATTGTTTCCCCATTTTTATTCATTTATTCATTGGAGTCACGGGATAACTTGTGTCGCGGTAGACTGTGGGCGTGACGCACCAAACGCCTTGCAATCGAAAGGAAACCAAACGACAGGATCGGGAATCGGAGGGCATTGTGGTAGCTTTGCCGCCGAGCGCGTTCGTCCACCCAACTGTTCTCACAAAAACCAAATAAGAATGACCACCA
>JAZHYW010039438.1:0-12962 GCA_037355805.1 Ixodes ricinus | reverse complement strand
ATACTTCGTTTCAGCTTGGGTCCAGACGCAGCCTATGCTACGAGCGCGAGCGTGTGGCCCTGAACAGTGCTTGCATTGCACGAGCGCGCGTGCTTGGCAGGGACGCTGAAAGCCCGGAGCTCGCGCTTGTAGCATCGCCCGCGTCTGGACCCAAGCTGAAACGAAGTATAGTGTACTGTGTGGAACGCGTCCTGAACACGACCCGTCTGTCTATGCTGGAAAAAGCGGTGGAGAAACTGCATCGTGACGTCGCCGGTGGGAGGAGCCTAATCTCCATCGCCAACAAACTACATCGGAAGAGAACTGCACCGTGACGTGTCCGGTGACGTCGCCGAACAGTGGCGATTGAGTTGAAACTACATCGTTTTTGTTTTCCCTACAGGGAATTTCGGAGAATCGCCGAGTGGGCTAGCGCACACCAGCTCGGAGCACGTGGAGCGAAAGCTCGCGCTGCAGAATTCAGGGATCCTGGGTTCAATCCCCGCACCTGCCCGTTTCGATCTGGATGAGCATCGTACCGGTGTGCGGTCATGTATCACTACTGCGTGATGCACGTTAAAGACCCCAGGCTAGCGGTTGTATTGCACTGGCTAAATTGCTACAGTGGGTAACAATGTCGCCATGTTCAGACAGACTAACCTCCTGCTGTATAAACAATAGACCTATTGCTATATTACCCAAGCATCAAGGAGAATGCAGGGATTGGTGTTCCACGCGCCGCACGTGCTGGCCTCAGCAGTAGTAACTTTTCCAAAGCAAATACCTAAAACAAATGGCATCTTGCACGCGCGTTCGTCAACGCTTTATTTTGGTTGTTTACTTCGAATCTTTTATACGGGAGAGGCGTGCGCGTGTGGCGCGTGGAACACCAATCCCTGCATTCTCCTTGATGCTTGGGTAATATAGCAAATGGTCTATTAACGACAAATTTTACTTTTGACTATGTTTGACTGCGTTAGTTCAACTTCTCTCGTGCTGCACGAGAAAGAAAAAATGTTTCATCGGGGGTTAAATTTTCGGTGAAGTAGGAAGCAAAGAAGAAGAAAAGAGAATATTTCCCTCAAGTTGGGTTTGTAGTAGAAGAGGAGGAAAACAAAAACAGTTATTAGTCCCACGGTGTGTATGGTCTTTTCTTTATGTGTATGTTTATTCTAGTTCAGCTGGCCTTACCTGAAGTAGTTGCTTTTAAAATAAAGTATACATATCTATCTACTCTTTACCTGAAGTACGAACGAACTAGCTCAACTTAAGCCTGTTACCGTTGCTTGCTCGGCTTTTCGCTCAGCCAAATCGCTTATATGGGGTGCACTCAAATGAAAACATAATCGTGTTGAAACGTTTAAGAGTATTTAGAATATTTATCGATCACGCCGCTGAACTTGCATCGCTCGAAGAACTTCCTTTTTGTGAGCGCCTTCTCTGCTTGAGTTTGTTGGAAACACAGCCACTTCGATCCGAGGCAATCGATGATAGCGTTGGTGACATCAAGAAGTACGCGACTCACAGAGCACTGGCGAACACCAATGTTTTCGTCGCTCCCGACGGTTCCCTGGAAGCCGCCAGCGGCGTAAAAGCGTAGAGCTGCGAGGACTTGTTGTTCGACCGTCAGCACACGGGGCCCTTCACGACGCCGCTGGAGCTTTCCGCGAAGCTGGTCGCACAGCCAGCGAGTCACCTCTTTGGTCAGCCGGTATTTGTCCACAAACCTCACATCGCTCGTCTCGAAAGCATCCCGGTGATCTCTAAAAACTCGATCCGCTGGCGAACCCAACAGTAGAGATTGCATATGTTAGGGTCGCCATCTTTTACGATGCAGTTTGATCTCTGGCTTCGTCTCGACCACTCAGTTAACTGCATCGTCAAAGTGCATCGTGACGACATTTTGACGTCACCGCCAACTGCATCATTTTACGAGCATAGCTCGAACTGCATAGGGAAAAACTACATTTCAACGTCATGTCACGTGACCCGAGAGAAGAGCCAATCAGTGCCCGATGCAGTTTTCTACATCATTGAGTTTGCGTTCCAGCATAGATAGACAGTACAGCTCCCTTCCGCGGAATATCGGACTACGTTTTTCGCCCAAGCGATGCGATGAAAAGGATATACTTGAGGGGAAAAACTTTGCTATACTTCGTTTCACCTTATAAGTCCCGACGCAGACGACACTACGAGCTGATGGGACCATTCAGAGAGCGTCAAAAGCGCATTATCAGGGTGTTTCTCGTGCTTCTGTACGCGATCATGTCATCGCTGAACCAATCATAAGCAGAAAAGGCCTAGTGACACCAACCTTCGACCCCTGCAATGGAGTTCGCCCTGACAGGTCGCGCCATCTGCAGTGCAACTTCCGCAACGATGGGGAGTCTGTTTCGGCGATTGCGCCGTTGAAAATGCCGTAATTGCGTTGCAGAGTGCGCAACAACACAAAGAAACAAACAAACATTTTTTTTCGACAGTTTGCGATTAAAACTATATTGTGTCTCATCTTAACTTGTAAAACAGTGAAGGCTACAAGCGCGTGGTCCTTGCTTACCGTACATAATGGGGGCATGTGGGAACCGTGATGTTTGGAGATATACTGCTGTATTTTGTACCTATATTATCTACTTCCTGAGCTCTGGAGATCACTTAATTGATACTGTGTTTCAGCAATTGATGTTTGTTGCAGCGCTCAGTCAGAACCGCATTTCTGGCTGTGTTTGAGTAAAGGCTCGTTCATAGAGCTGCGTCGTGCAGCACAGCGCCTCCCCATTGGCTCGCCATAAGGTCGCCATAGCAAGAGCTCGACGGATGCAGTCTAAACGCAGTCAAACGCAATTGTGTGAACGACACTTAAGAGAACAACAGCCGCGTGCCAGAACGTTCTGGCATGCGACCGACGAAAGAAGTGAGTAAAGTGGGTACATTTTTGGGCCTTTCATTTATTTAAGATACCAAAATAGCGTTCTGGCAAGGATAAGTTGTCTTTGTGGCGCTTGATAATGTTATTTGGTGAAGAGTTCCAGAGTGTTATTTACAGATTTGCCGAGTTGCTATTCGTTGTTTGAACGATGCTGACTGTGAATTCGTTTAACACTTCGAATTGCTTTACTTAGTCTCATTTGAAGCCGAAACATTGCGACGTACAGTATGCATATTTATCTGAGGTGCGTACAATACGTAGTTCAAGTACGGCCAAACATCTAAACAATACTTTTTTTTTAATTTTGAATAATTAGTGACGCTCTTTTAAACGCACAAGCTCCTGATCTGCGGTCTCATGTTCCGTAAGGCACCATCTTAATTTTGTCGTAACGTTGTCTTTAATTTTCTGGTCACGTTGCGATGCGCAAACTTGGTAGTGAATACATTTTAAGTAGCTTCTACTTCTGTTGGGACATGCCAGTGTTTACGTATTTTAAACCAACCATATACTGCGGTGACTTAAGGTCTCCGAATCAAAAACAATCCCAAAAGGTCGTTCGTGCAAAAGATCATTCACAAATAGAAAATATTGACCAGTTTATTCTAGATCACGAGATTTATATCCGTAAGATACTAAAAAAGCGACATATTGTCAGGAATGACAAGTGATGAGGCGACCAAAACCGAAGCAAACTAAACGCTTTACTTTGTTTATTTTCTTCGAATATTTTCTATAGGGAAGGTGAGCACGTGCAGGGCGAGCACCTACGTTGGCAACACTCTAGCTTGGGTAATTTAGCGAAAGGTCTATTCGTCTGAAACGTTCTTATTAGGGGGATCGGTGGCCGAGTGGGCTGGCGCACGCCAGCTCAGAGCACGTGGAGCGAGAGCTCGCGCAGGAAGAACCCAGGGATCCTGGGTACCATCCCCTACCAGAAGGCCTCCGCACGCGTCATCACAGTCAGATCGATCGAGGCGTGAGATTGGCCACGAGTGCTGCGTCAGTGTTCGGCTGGAGCTCGTGTCCAATCAGCGCGTTGAAGGTCGGGCTCGGGCCCAATCGCCGAGTTAGCGCCATCCGACTCTGATGACGTTTCATGAAGGAAGAGGAAGCCATGTGGAGGGGACCCTGCCCGTTTCGATCTGGATGAGCATCGTGCCGGCATGCGGTCGTGTATCACTACTGAGGGGTGCACGTTAAAGACCATAGGCTTGCAGTCGTACTGCACTGGCAAAATTGCTCATCTATACAGTGGCTAACAATGTTGCCATGTTCTGGCGGACGAAACTACTGCTGTGTAAAGAAGTAGCGACTACATTTTTTTTTTCCGTTTTTATTAGTTTTTTTATTCTAAACAAAAAGTTATTTTTGCTTTGCTTTAAACGTTCCTTATAAACGAAAAAGTGTGCACATAGCTATTTGCTTCACCTTTTTTTTTCTTAAAAAAAAAGGTAATAAGACACGAGTTTTTTTTTTTTTTTCGGTTTCAACTGTGTGAATGAAAGGAATGAAACGTCCTAACTACAAAGTACGTTGAAGAACAACCTCTCGCACTCTAAGCAAATGTAAAAGCTCATGTGTGTCCCTCTACAGACATACGCGATTAGGCCGTTTATCACAAAACTCGGTGACCTAGGCTCATTTTTTTTTTTCTAATCAGGTTAACAACAACAGACCAGATGTGCAAACATCAACGGCGCGGTCCGATGGCCAGAATGAAAAATGTGGCCGGAAGAGATACGATCCACCCTCACGTAAACTATTTATTTATTTATATATTTATTTACTCGTTGACTCCAATAACATCAGGAAGCGAGACGCCTCAGTCTTAAAAACACCTTCTTTGACGCGGCGCAAGTCTTCGAAAAACGGGAGCCCCTACACACGCAAAAAAAAAAGAAAGGAAAGTTTTTTGAAAGAATGTAAGGAGAAGGTGAGAAAAAAAATGACAAGCAATGCCGAAAAAGAAATGTCACGGACTTTCTTCCGGTCTTCAGGGAACTTTCGCTGACTCAAAAAATGCTGTACTAAAATTTAAAAAAAAAAAAAAGAAAGAAAGAGTAAGCAGTTCAGGACGTCGCTTCCCATCTATATAATTACTTGCGCGGGGACGCAGGCTGGGGAGCTGTTGCTCTTTTGAGGCGCAGCCGAGTTCTTAAACATTGTCAATTCATGAAGTGATCCATTACTCGACGTTCCTCCTGCCTGTCTTCGCGGCCCCGCACTATCGCGGGTGCAAAGGCTGTCGCCCGAGCCGCCGTCTTCTCTTCACCCACACACAAAAAAACACACAAAAAAACAGTCTTTTTTTTTTTAAGAAAAAGCGACCGAGGGAAGAAGTTTATATACTGCAGGAGCAGCGAGACATTTTATATCCAAAACTCGCGATATAAAGTAGTCCTTCGCGTCACGCTTCACGCAACTAAGCAAGAAAAAAACGAAAAAGAAAAGCGGCGATAACTTTCAACGACGATGTAGAAAAGAACAAAAAAAACAACAACAACGAGAAAATGAAAAAAAAAGAAAGAAAAATGGTGAAAAAAGCAGCAAACAAAGGGCGAAAGAAGGAGAAACGCCTTCGACTGTGCTTCCTTCAAGAGGAAAGAGGACACCTGCCGAGAGATCGCATGCGTCCGTTCTTGCGCGGGAAGGTGACAAACATACCAAACTAAAATTTACACTTTTTTTTTTTTTTTTGAGGGGAGGTTAGCGCATGCAGGGGGCCCCGAGGGAAACTCGAGCTCGTTTGCGAGAAAACGACGTCGTCGGAGGAAAGGGCGGTAAACATTTCTTTCCAACGCAAAACCTCGGGCGAACAAGGAGAGCAAGCCAAAAAAAACAAAAAATGCAAAAATCCGCGTTAAAAAAAAAAAAAAGCTCCGCCACACCGGGTTGCAGTACACCGAAGCAATGACAACGTAAACGCAGTCTAACCGAGACAAACAAGCCGAGAAAAAGAATAAAAGGAACAGGGACGCGAGTAAACAGGGGATCCGGCCCATTCATTCCGAGACGCTGCACACGGACGTATACAGCGGCACCGCCAAGTTTGCAGGTAGTCGACCCGCGGCAAACATTTACCTTAACGTTCCGAGTGAAGGCATTTCAACGACGTCCCGGAAGGAAGCACGCGGCGGCGAGAGATTCGCCGCCGTGTGCTTCGGCGGCGAGAGATTCGAGCGCTTTGATTGGCCATCGCCCAGGTGAAGCGCGGCGCTGGACAACCACGGCCCACCGGATTCCTCGCAGATTTTGACGCCAAGCTTTCAAAGTACAGCCTCGGGAGACTAACCACGGAAATAAAACCAGCTATACACGTTTGCAAGTAGGGTCTCGACAATCAGACGACCTACCCACACCAGCAGCGAGATGGCGGCGCCCAGGGGACGTACCCCAGTGATGTGATTGGCCTAAGCCATTTCGGCGCACGTTTCGGAGCAACCAAAACAGTGTTTTGGAACAGCAAATGTGGCCTTTGGAGCAACCAAAACAGTGTTTTGGAGCAGAAAAAGCGGTTTTGGAGCAACCAAGACAGTGTTTCGGAGCAGCAAAAGTGGATTTTGGAGCAGTTATTCTTAGGAAAATAAAAATATTCGTTTTAAGTGCTGTACAAACGAAGGCCACTTTGTGTTGTGTTGTGTTCTGATGTGACGTGTTGTGACGGAACTCGCTGCTTCTGTTTTTTACTGCTCAGAGATCCCACAAATGTACAGTGCTGTAGGCATTGCCAAGCAATTTCGGAAAACCGCTTGCCACTGTTTTACTGGTTCCCGACGTGCCAGATTTTCGTCAAAAGTAAGCAAACGTAAAACAATGAATTGCAAGCGTCCCGGCTGGTGCCTCAGTCACGCAATCATGTTCGCATGCAGGTGAGGCCAACTTGGCAGGCTTGCTGTTGGGCATGCTTCGACGCGCGAGCGCAGACAATGGCTGTCCGATCGAAACCGAAACCATGCCCCTCAGCTCCGTCGCTAACTTATCCGCCAAAATTGTACACAAAATGTAACTTTCGAGCATGCGACAAAAACAGTCCAGTGGCGCGTGCTTGCCAGGCCGGCAAACAAGGTACAAGCTAAACACACAGAAAATAAAGAACCTGAGTGCATCGATGCAAGACATTGCGAGCCAGCCTCAAAACGTTCTTGGAGCGCTTTGTTCAACAACTGATCTCGAGACAAACAAGCACGCTGTGCGGGTTCAGCGTGCAGACATTGCCTTCTTTGCTTTAGCTCACTTCTCTTCAACTTTCTTTCACGGCAGATTTTTCACGTACCAAGGTCCCTCTCGAAAGAAGGCCCACCGAGAGGAATCTGAGATAATCAATACTTTGACAGAGCAGTCTTTGAATTAAACATGGATTTTTGTAGTAATGTATGATTTAAACAAAAACAGGATTGTTGATGAACATGCGGCGGTAGTTAGTTTCATTTTAGAAAGTATCATATCTGCAGTGGTGTGGGGACGGCAACATTCGATGTCGCGTGACCACGGTGACTGAAAGGCAGTGACTAAATATAGTTTTCCTACGGCCGTTGCTTCAGCTCACAAAGTAACTCCTGCCACGCAAAAACGTGGTTTCGTTTCACAGCATGACGGCATGGCTGGTACCCGGTACGCTAGCGTCGGAGCGTCTGCACACATCCGCGTCTATCACTGAAAATATAAAAAATAGACGAGAGACGAGCCCCACAAGACGAGAGCGCGAAACGCGAGACGCCGGGAAAACCATGCAAGACCGGGTGGACAATTAATGCACGGTACTTTGTGTCAGGCGGCGGCTTGCGCCACATAACACATGCCTGCTCAATTACAGTACTCAGTTTAGTTTCTGTTTTGAAAGGCGACCTAAATTGGTCCTTTGGCGCAGGCTTGGCGCAGATTACCCATATTTTGGCGAAATGTAGCAGGATGTAGCAGGGTCAGCCCCTTGGCGCAGTTTGGCGCAATTGGCGCAGCAATCACATCACTGCAGTACCCGCGAACGTCTACAGACCAAATTTCCGTTCACAAATTGTTCCGCGTTTGCCCACGCAAAGTATGGGTACTGCGCGTGCGAAGACACCAGATTCGTGCGAAGATGTCACGCACGCTCCGCGCCCAGCATCGGCGCGACGTCTATAGACCAACACGTCGCAGGGCAAGGCGCGTGTTAATCTTTAGACACCGACAAGGTAAGAACGGCAGGGATAGGCTCGGGTTTTACCGCCTCCGGCGCGAGGTTCCCACCTTCCACGACGCTCCGACGTCTCGTAAAGCTCGAGCGCGAGCGAGCGCGCAGTGAAAGCACGGCGGAAGGCACAACTCGCGTGCTGGAGGCAGGCCGCTCCAAAGACACGCCCTGTTCCTTGTCATCCTGTCAGGGTAACTATCCATCAACGCGCGGTCCTGACGTCATGCGCCCTGCGGTGGCGCCGATGTCGTCTCTGCACATGCGCACGACGCATCCCTCCGAGCGCATTTTCGTTTTCGCGCGCACCGTGTGTGGGCAAACGCGAGCTCGCTTGTCAACGGCGTCTTACTTATTTATTCTGTTTCACACATACCGCATGCCACGCAAAGGCGCCAGCAAAGTGGAAAAAAAAAGAAGAAAGGCTTTATACACTTTTCTAGAAGGGCGCAGCCATCTTGAATGTCGTCACTTCTGGTATGCGTTGAAACGTCGTTTTGGTCTCTTTACGCCGCTGGAAGGCGCTCACAAACAATGTGTGACTGTCACATATTCTTGTTTCGCCTCAGCTTTACTTTTCTCGCATATTCCAGGTTGAAATGTTTTATTCGTTTTTCGTCCCGCATACCAAATACGGCGCCCCCGTAACTAAGAAAAAAAGGGAACAAAGAAAACACGTCTATACGAAAGAGACGATTGCCGAATCGCTACTTCTTCGCCGTCCAGTGACGATACGGATGTGCATAAACTGAAGCAATCGCGCGCCAAAGAAGAAGAAAAAATCAGCAGAACCCATCCTTTGGGAATGATTATCTACGTTAATGCGAATAGCATCAAACGGTGCGGAGTTATGCGCGTTCGTCAGGTGGCCGGCACACTCTAGATACGCCAGCCCACTCTTGAGGCGATTCTAAATTTGTTGACACTTTCACAGCCCTGCGCACGATCTCCGCAGCCCAGCACGTGCGTTTGTGTCACTTAGGAAGGCGAGCAAAGCACGCGCCATACGCACAAACACTCAAAATGGTACCGACCAGACTTTCTGGCGTCTCAGCTATACTTCGTTTCAGCTTGGGTCCAGACGCAGCCGATGCTACGAGCGCAGAGCGATGCGGCCCTGAACAGTGCTTGCATTGCACGAGCGCGCGTGCTTGGCAGGGACGCTGAAAGCCCGAGCTCGCGCTTGTAGCATCGCCTGCGTCTGGACCCAAGCTGAAACGAAGTATAGTCTCAACCAACGGTACTTAAACGGTTGTTTATATCTTTACCACAGGACGCGCTTTACAGCGCTGTCATGCCGCTACCGGTGCGCGCACGTTCCATGCACGAGGGCTTCATTCCGCTCTCGTGGGCTGAGCACGGCCGCTACATCACCCTCTCCCGAGCGCGGGAGAGGTGAGCTAGCGGCCGTGCTCAGCCTCACGAGAGCGGAATGAGCCCTCGTGCATGGAACGCGCGCGCACCGGTAGTTGTGACAGCGCTGTAAAGCGCGTCCTATGGTAAAGATATAAACAACCGTTTAGAGTGCGTTGAATGACTGCCTTCATAGCTCTGTGGTTAGCGCGTCTGCCTGCTGATCAAAGGGTCAACGGTTCGAATCCCAGCCGGCGCCGGTCTTTTTTATTTATTTATCGACCCGCGGCGTAAGAGGTTAGATAGCCAGGATAGATACATAGACGAAAAGTGCGTGAAGTAGCCAAAGAATGCTATTCGCATCAAAAGAAAACGGACGCGCGAGTACGCGAGTCCAGAGATCCCCCGCAAGAAATGCGAACACACTCACGCACCAAACCCGAGCTAAAAACTCCAACGACCTCAGAATGTGATCCGTAGAAGCCTGTTGCTGCGTTCCGGCAGCTCTATATATGGGCCAACATTTAGGGAGGGAGGGGGGGGGGGGCGTCTTAGTGAAAGTGCGTAAACTTCAGCAAATAGTCTGCCAGAAAAAAAATAAAAAGAAAAGAAAGAAAGGTGTTAACTAAGCTTCATTCGCTAACTGGGTTATCGTAACATCCGTTGCGTTATGTCTAAAAGCAGGGTCATTCCTTATGCATTCCAGACGAACAGACTCATCAGAGATTCTGGCGGGATAAGGAAGTTACGCTGAAAAGTAGTACAGCCGCGACACTGTCGTGCGCATAGTCGTTTACTGCAGCGGAATCCGGCCCCTGATTTATCGAACACCGTAAACTTTGTTTTTTATCGACCCATCCATACATACCCGCGCACACACTCGCGTATAAAACAAAATGGCACAAACGGGCACGCGCACATAGATGAGAAGAGGGGCGTTTTAAGAGATTGGGAACACTCCAGCCAACGAAATGAAAGGGGACATCTGGGGCCTTTTGTGAGCCAGAGAGAGAGAGGTAGAGGAAGGGGAGGCAGGCGCGCGATAAGGGACAAATTGCATATTCGGTCGTACAAGGGGGGCAATCAAGGGGAAGCTCCTCTGGAAGGCTAAAGCAGCGTCTCCAGGGACGGGAAAAAAACGAGGGCAGAAGAAGGCAGACGGGTTCCACTAATTCCAGGTCCACGAGCGCCGTAAACAAGCGACCTCCCCCTCCCTACCAAAAAGCGGTATCTGTTTGCGAAAATGCAAAAACAATCGTTATAGAGCCAGCGGCAAGAGCTCGTTGGTCGGATTGTAGGCGTACAAAAGCAGCATATATGGAAGAAATAAAAAGCCAAGGCTGACTAAGCGCACGTTTCCGCTTCCAGAGGACAGGTGTGAGGGCAAAGGTGCTTTCCTGCGACTTAAACCTGCTGCAAACGGGGAAAAAAAAATCAAGAAAAGAATGCCGGTAGTAGCGGAGTTCGATTGCGACCACTATTTGGGGCACTTCCGGTTTCGTTGTCTGGTACAGAAATGTTTCGAACGATGTCAGAGGTCTTGTTCGCTTTGCGTACGCAAACAAAAACGTAGTCGACACCCGCTAATACAAAAAGTGGTTTGGGGTCGCCGCCGCCCGCGCATTCGCGATGACCTTCGTCGGTGCACGGCAAAGCTTTTGTGTACGCCATCTCCGAACTTCCATTATGCCTTCCTAAACAGCCGTGTTGTAGACTTCCACGAAAAAAGCAACGAAATACGAGAGGCATCGTTACCTCTACTATGCTGAGAACACGTTCTGACCGATGTTGCAATTTCTGCGTCAAAAGGAACGCGTCATTGATACACATGGTTGAAAAAACCTCGAGATTGCGGTAAACGATACACTAAAAAATTCTAACATAGCTGAAATTTATTTTCTTGTTCCGGTCATAGTACTTCGACACAGCAGTGTGGTGAGTGTGAGAACCTTTTCTATTTCTTTTTGCATCAGCGGGTCATAAATCGGCTCGGAAAAAAATTTGAGCTGTGTTGTGACTTTTAGTGGTTGCTCGTTTACCCGCAAGTCTGGGGTTTTTTCAAAATCATGTGCAATGTACACTCAGGCTCGTTGCGGCCCCTTACATTTTGTTCTGGTAGGCAGCCAACTCTACGCTTCTCTCGCGTTACTTTTTATCTGAAAACCGCACGGTAACAACGTTTTTTGAGGCAGCGTTTTTGGACACTGGGACAGAGGCCTGCAACGGGCATTAAGAGAAAGGGCGTTGGGAAAAAGACAGGCGAAGGTATGTGGAATGAGTGCAACCATCTCACCAGCTGGCGCGTCAGCCGACGCTACGACTTAATGGATCCAACCAGGCAGCCTCACAAGCGGAAGTCATTGGGCCTTGCTTTTGCTTATGATCACTTCAGCGACGATAAAGCGGAACAGACACGTGACGAACGCCATGATGGTGCCCTTTTGACGCTATGCGATTGGCCCCGGGCAGCTCTACAGCATCGGCTGCGTCTGGACTTTGTAAGGTGAACGAAGCACAGTGCTCAGCAAACGCAGAACTGCCATCACATGGTAAGCCTCACTTGGCTTGTTCCATTTATTATTTTCTTTACGTGTGCGTCCGTAGCTGGTGCCAGTCCCAAGCAATCTTCTCTTTTGTCTCCCTGCTCGGTGCCCATAGCATACCTTCTCTCTGTGTCGCGGCAATATGCGCAGTTCTCTCATATTTTATTTTTTATGCATTTGACATTCCACAAGTGCCTCCGTATAAGTTTGACGAAGGCACTGCACATATCATTAAAGCGCCTATCGTCCGTGGGCGATAAACGCCGAGTCAGGGGGCTGTGGACGTGCGTGTGTTTCATATTTCGTGGAATGGAGCTACCGCGCACACTGAGATAAGGGCCTCCACAGCCCAGAAGGGTAAGAAAGGCAGCGTGCGAGAAGGCGCTTATTGGAAAGGCCCATGGAAACGCAAGCAAATTGAAACGTCCTTTTTTTGTAGGTTTTTTGGGGAAGAGGATTTAACGCGTAACGTGCCTGCTGCTACCCGTTGCTTTCGCAATCCGTACCGCAAGAACGTTACCCAGTATTGCTTTGAAAACGTAAAAAATACGCTTGCAGAAAAACGTTGACGGAGTTCCCGGCAACGCCGCTACCTCGTCACGCGTTACCGCCAACGCCGCCAAACAGCCGCAAATTAAAAGAGGACACGGTTTCGTACCCAGCAAAAAAAAAAAAAAAATAATAACCCCGAGCTATAAGCTTCATTGTCACGCCATATCATCGAAGCACCGAAACCAACATACTGACACTCAGGGTCTTCCACGGAACAGGGAGGAGGGGTGGAAGACACAGAGAGAGAACACTGTTATTGTTGCTACAACGACGGGAAAGATGCAAACTGCAACTTGCACCATTTTGTTCCACCCGAAACCCGGGAAGTAAAAAGAACAGCAAAAATTTTGGAAATTATATGCGCATGTGAGAGCGCGTATTCCAAACGCACACGCGCACAACGCTCATCGCCTAAGCAATACGTAAACTGAATCAGCGC
>JAZHYW010039437.1:0-38882 GCA_037355805.1 Ixodes ricinus | reverse complement strand
CAGCAGCGGCGGGGGAGAGACACGGGGGATTTCTTTCCTTGGCGGGCCGTGTAGAAGCAGGGCTCCAGGCCCTCCGTCTGCGTGGACGAAGAGGCAGAGGTGCTTCCACAGGAGCTGAACAGTCCCGAGCGACGTGTCCTGAGGTAGAATCCAGTCGATGTAGCTGGTGGGTCGGTGTTCTGCCGGTAACTCCGACAGAATGCGTTCCCGGGCTGCGCCATAGGTTGGGCACTCCCAGACCAGGTGCGAGGTGGTCGCCGGCACAGCGCAGGTGCGGCACTTGCCTTTGTTGGGATCATCGCCGAACATCTTGTGCCTGAGGGCCGGCGTGAGGGCGGTGTTGGTGATAATCCGCCTTATGGTGACCTGTGCCCTGCGGTTCAGGTCTGGAGGCATCGGTGGGATCTCTCGATTGTGACGGTTCGCGGCGGCGGCGTCTTGTCTCAGTCGGAGGAGGATGGCTTTACGCTCCTTCTTGGCAATTGCCGCTAATTCCGCGGAGTCTGGTAAGTCGTCCGGCGGGCCAGTTTCACTCGGCGCTGGGGCGTGTCTGGGCTCTTTTGTGTTGTTGGTTGCGTCCGACACGGTTGATCTGCGCAGTGCTGCTCGTGCCTCGCTGTGAGCCCATTCGTTCGCCCGGATACCCGCGTGTGCCGGGACCCAGTCGACTCGTAGTGTGACGTTGCTGTCATGCAGTAGGCGTTTCGCGACGTCGTGAATATTTCGCACCCGTTCGCTCTGACTCTTGATTGCGTTACGGCACTCCGAATATGCCTCCCTGGAGTCCGTGTAGATAGTGATGTCAGTCACCTTTGTGCCGACGGAGTGACGTTCCTCTGCGTGTATCGCTGCTCGTAGAATGGCTTCGAGTTCGGCCCCCTTCACGCCCACACCCGGGGGCAGCGCGCACGCATCCACTTCGAGAGTGGTGGTGTCAACCCAGGCTGTTGACGTTCGGAGAGGGCTTCCGGGTTCTTCCAGTGACGGCTGCTCTGCGGCCGCGTCGGTGTAGATGCAGACGTGTTTCGTTCCATCTCTGTTTTTGACAAGCTTCTCGTGCGCTGTCGCGAAACGGGACCTCCTCTCGGGATGATCGGGGCCCATGTGACTTGGGAGCGGCGCATCGTCTGTGAGATTGATTTGTCGTTCCCATGGCGGCTCTTGCACCGGGGGATCGGCGGTGCCGGTTGCGGGAGGTCTCCCAGCTCTGCGAGAATCCTCTGCCCAGCACGTGTGCTCAGTAGCCGTGTTCTCTGTGCAGACAAGAGTTGCTCGGCCACGTCGGCCAGCCTGTTCAGCCCGCCGTGGGCATAGAGGTCCGCAGTCCAGGTGTACTTTGGGAGGCCCGTTACGATTCGTATCGCTTCGCGGTTTAACTTTTCCAGCTCCTCCTGTTGTTTTGTAGTGACGTGATGGTAGTTGTAACCGTAGAAGATTTTCGATGAGAAGAGAGATTGGACGAGCTGCCGAGTTTCTTTCTCGCCGGTTCCCCATCTTCTGCTGGTCACTCGGCGAATGAGGTGCAGGATCTGCCGACCTTCCTTCTTCACGCGGGCCATCCACGTGCCGGCTTTGCCGTCTTGATCGATAAAGAGACCCAATACACGGACCGTCGAGCTCCGCTTGATGGGCTTCCCGGCCAAGTTCAAAGAGTAGAGGTTTCTGGTCTTCTCAGCGTCTCGCTGCGGGCCGGAGAGAACGACGACAAATTCCGTTTTCTCTGGGGAGGCGGTCATGCCTACCTCCTCCAAAATCTTTGGACCTCGTCGAGTCCTCGCTGAAGCGTATGTTCTTGCTCCCCCACGGATCCGGCCACTGACCAGAGGGCAATGTCGTCCGCATATAGGGCGAAACGAAGCTGTGGGATCTTGGACAGGCGCGGAGGCAGTCGTGCCATGACCATGTTAAACAGAGTCGGCGACAAGACCGCCCCCTGCGGGACGCCGACGTGGTTGGCAGTTTCGGGACCTTTCTTGTCTCCGATCTTGACTTTAAACCGCCTATCACGAAGAAAGCCGCGGATGAAGTTGAGCGCTCGCCCGCCTACGCCCACTAGGCCCGCGCTCTCGATCACCGCCGCATGCGGGACGGAATCAAACGCCTTTTGGATGTCAACCGCGACGACCGTTCGAGGCTGAGATTTCGATGGTCGTTCCAGAACATCGCGATATAACATAAGCAGATTATCTTGCGTGCTCAGGCCTTGTCTGAAGCCTGTCTGGCAATGGTGGAGTCGGTCCTCGGTTTCGAGCTGCCAAAGGATTCTTGCGAGAACCATTCTTTCCGCCAATTTGCAGACATTGCTCGTGAGGGAAATGGGTCGCAAGTTTTGAATGGAAATCGGCGGTTTGCCCGGTTTCGGTATCGGGATCACGAGAGATTCCTTCCAATCGTCCGGGACGGAGCCCGTCTCCCATACGTCATTGATCCATTCAAGGAGTTTGGACTTGAATTCCGTGGGTAGATTGCGAAGTTCCGCGAAGGACACGCAGTCCGGTCCGGGCGCGCTCCGAACGTTGGCCACGTCAAGCGCGGCCTGTAGCTCGGCCAGAGTGAACGGCGTATCGTTCGGGGCTGCTGTTCTCGCTTCGTCTCCGTGATCGTAGCAAGTCTCGTTTTTCTCGTTCGGTTGTGGGAAGAACGTTGCTCCGGCCATCGCGGCGATTTCCTCCTCACTCTTGTCGAGTCGGAGAGCTACCTTCTGTGCTGCCGTCCGGCTTTTTGACTTGCCCTGCCAGCTCCTGAACATGTTCCATATTTGGGGTATGTGCATCCGTCCGTTGAATTGGTTGCACAGGTCCTGCCAACGTTCTTGTGCCAAGTTCTGGGCGTGTTTGCGCGCCTCCTCCGTCGCCTGGTCAAGGCGCCTGCGCAACCATGGTTTCTTGCCCCGCTCTCGGTATCGCGTGAGCGCCTCGATGCGGGTATCCCATAGATTGAGCAAGTGTAAGTCAGGCTTGGGGGTGTCCGGGTCCACGTTTACCGTGCGTGTGGCTTGCGCCTTTGCTGCTCGCAGACGTTGGACTAGGTCGCAGGGCCGTGTTTCGCCTTCCAGGACCTCCCATTCTTGTAGTAGGTTTCGGTAGTCATCCCACTTGGTGATTTGAGTTTTTATTTTCTGGTTATTTATTCCTCGTACGTTTTTGAGCGTGACAAGTATGGGGAAGTGGTCGCTGCCCATCGCGTCCATGGAAACTTCCCAATCTGTCCGTGCGTTACGCGACCCCCACGTGAGGTCTGGGGTTGTGTCGCCCTGGCGTCCGTGTCCGTAACGTGTCGGAATTTCAGGGTCGTTGAGCAGTTCCATGTAGTTGGCAGCCATCACGTCGCGTAGGGTCTCTCCCCTGGAGTGATTCTCGGCGTAGCCCCACGCCTGATGCCGCGCGTTGAAATCTCCCGCGATAACGATTATATCGCTGGAGTAGGTGGATCGAATGTAATATATCCAATCCCAATTCTCGCGCGCTCTGTCTGTCCTTCTTGGCCGGACATAGACCGAAACAAGGAGCAGGGCGCGTTTGCTGAACCGGGTGCGGACGCCCACTACTTCCTGGTGATCGTTGCACCATCTGCTCAGGTCAATCACCTCAATGTGTGGAACGGTCTTGTCGATGTAGATCGCCGTCTGCCCGCGCGCGTTTCTTCTGCCCGATTTCCGCCCTTGCGAGCGATGCGTGATTGTGGGTTGAAAGTAGGCGTCGTATCCTGGGATGACGATCTCGGTGCTGTTAACTTCTTGGAGCAGCATCGCGAGCGGTTTGCCTTGTGTTTGCAGTCGGTGGACCAGTTCGGCTTTTTTGTTTGCGAGCGTGCGGCAGTTCCATTGCAGGATCCACGCATCGCCCGCGGCCGTGCGTCGATTGGTGGGACCACCGTGTCGACCACTTTCCATTATTTCGGTGCGACGGTTGGTGTGAGACATTGGGCAATCGTCTCCGAAATGAGGTTCTTGAAGCCTTCTGCGAAGCGTGGCCAAGCCTCGGCTAGCGCTCTTCTGACTTCTTCTCGTATGACGCTGAGCGTCTCCTCGTCCAGGCGCGGCGTTTTCGAGCTCGTCACTTCGCGGTGCGCTGGCGTGGTAGGCTCTGTTGTCGGTAATTTCCTGTTGTGCCCAATGTTTTTGCGCAGCGCAGCAACTAAGGCGTCGGTGTTGGGTTCTGCCTGGGGAGCCGAGCGGGTGGGCAGGGGCGGGAAGTCCGTCTCCATCTGGTCCGTGCCTGGTGTCTCCGATGTGCGAGGTTCACCGGGCTGTCCGCCTGCCGAACTTTTGATACCGGTCGATGCCGGGCCTGCTGCTGGTGCAGGTGCGATAGTGGTTGCTTTGGAATTAGTGTCTTTGGGTCGTTTAGGGCGTCTGGTCGGGGCCTGGTCCGGCGACGGTGTTTTTGGCGCGACCTGTTGTGCGACTGTGTTGGCGCTGCCGTTGCCGGCGTTGGTCGATTTCTTGTGGCGGCGCCTGCGTCTCCTCGATCGTGAGGGTCGCGTGTTTCGTGAGGGCACGTGTTTGGGTGGTGTTCCGGGTGGTTGGAGCTTGGATCTGAGGTTCTGAGTGGCCTTCCTCGCGGCCGGGCAGCATGAGTCCGTCGCAATGTGAGATCCCTTGCAGTTCCTGCATTCTGGCGTTTCGCCGTTGCATTCGTCATCGCCGTGCTTCATCCTGCCGCACTTTTCGCATCGTTGCCGGTGCTGGTTGGGGCAGATGTCATGCTTGTGGCCGATGTCATGGCACTGTGAGCATACTACGACTTTGGGTTTGTATTCGAAGACCCTCTTCTCGAGTATGTCGTACAACACGTGCGAGGGAGAGTCGGGCCGTCGAAAGTGATGAGAATGGAGCCAGACGATCCCATGGGTCGCGCCGAGAGAACTCGGTGTGGAGGACATGTGATCATTCGTTGTAGTGTCTGTGCGTTCGATTCGTCGACGCCGTGGATGACGCCCCGGGCGTTTTCTCGCCTAGCTGGCTCGTAGGTTTGCACTAGAATTGGCGTCTCGCCCCCGAATGGGAAAGATTCCACCTTAAGAAGATGGTCTCTTAGCTGGGGGTTGGAGGTGTCTATGGCGATCGTGTTGGACCTGTGCAGCACGCGAACCTTGAAACCGGTCGTTACGCGAATCTTGTTCGCCTCGCTCCTGATCGCGTCTATGAAGAGCTTCGGGGAGAGTGCCGCCATCCTGATCGGTTGTTTCGGCCGTAGAATGACGGTGTAGTTCGTGGTACGTACTTTTCTTCTGCGTTGTGTGACGGGCGTCCAGCCATCCTCATCGGCGTCCGCGGGGTTTGCGATGGACTCCAGAGTTAGCCCACGTAGCCATCCGGCGGGCAGCCTCTTGAGACGCTGCGTTGACGAAGCGTCCCCCGGCCGTGTTCATCGTGCCCGTGCGCCGTCTCTTGGTGTCGTGGTTGCTGTCTTCGGGTGCGGGGGTTTCGTGAGGTCCGCTTGCGTTGTCTGGAAGAACGGAGAACGGGTTCCAGTCGTTGCCTGCTCCAGTGGGAAGTAGGCTTAGCGGCCGCTGAGCCATGAGTTGTCGAGTTCCCCCGGAAAAACGAAAGATATCGCCTTCCGGTCGCAAGTCCTTGGAGGAATCGGTGCCGGTAACGTTCTCGGACATTTCGGCGAAAGTTGGGGGTGTTTACCCCGAATAATCCGCTAAAAGTGCCCGTTAAATACGTGAGCGATGTGAGACCTTGCCAGCAATCCACTAGGGTTGCCAGACCTCTCTTTAGGAGGTTATAACGCCGGGGCAGCAGTTTCAGGCGTTCTGTAAAAACGCTCCATTTGGTCACGTTTCTAGATTTCGGTTTTAAACGGAGCGCATCTTTGCGCCCGCGGTCCTGCTCCTTGTTGGTCGCGGTGCAAAGCCGCCCCCTCGCCTCCCTCGTAGAATGAAGGGAAGTAGGGCGGATGTGGGCTGCGCGTCTCAGCCACTGGGGAGCAGGACTGCGGGCGCGTGGATGCGCTCCGATAAGAAACCAAAATCTAGAAACGCGTCTAAATGAAGCGTTTTTACAGAACGCCGTAAAATGCTGCCCCGGTATTATATCCTTCTAAAAGAGTTTATTTAGTGGTTTTAGATGATGCTCAGCAAGTTTCTAATTGAAACTTTATGTATATTTGCACTAATTAAAAAGTTAATAACAAATTTCACTTAATTAGCCGACTAATAGTTGCGACTTACTCCCTATACTATGTGATCTTGGCCGTATAACTCATCTGCACTAACTGCATAAATGTAGCTTTCACGGTTTTTTAAACAAAAAAATTAAAAGAATAAGTAGAAACTCCCTGTATATATAAAATACCCCACCGGAGCATTACGCCAGGGTTATCGGCAAACACGTTATAGCTGTGTGAGATTGCGCGCCGAAGATATGGACGACAGCACTTTAAAGGCTGAATATTTCTACTAATTCATTGTACGACCAATCTTTCTCTGCTTGTGTAGCTACTGCGTCCTCAATTCCTTTTGATATTTCCTTCAGCTGTGTGTAACTGAAAACTATCTTGTCTCCTTGCTTCTGTTCTTCTGGTTCTTGCTGTGTCCTACCAAAATTAACCTTAATTCGTTTATGGTCACTCCCTAAGTTTTTCCTTCCTTCTTCATCTCCTTCCATGCAACTCATTCTGTTTTACAATTTGTGGAGCGTTATACAGTAGTACGAGGGGCGTTCATAAAGTTCGTATTATCGGCACAAAAAAATTAAAGGAAACGGAACAAAACAGGCATCAACATGAGCGCGCGTCCCTCTAGTTTCCGCACAGTATAAACATCGCATGCTATAGTAGCTCGGAACGCCGCTAGGGAGACGAAACGAAAATGGCACCGCCCGTTGGTGCCAAGCACATGCAGTGATCCGTTTTTTTGTTTTTTCATTTGAAGGGAAGCAATGCCAAGGATATTCATTCCAATCTGGGAGCGTTGTTCGGGGACAACGTCCCAGTTTACGACACTTTTGGTTAAATGGCACAGACGCTTCTAGTGTGGCCAAATAAGAGGAAAGCATTTCAAGGACGGCGACCAAGTGATTGCTGAAGTGGAGCGATTCCTGAACACTCAAGACAAGGAGTTCTATAACAATGGCCTCCGGCATGTGGTGCATTGCTGGAAAAAGTGGGTAACTTTTGGTGGCGAACATGTAGAGAAAGTCTCAACTCCTACTCGAGTTTGATTGCTGAATCGCTATTCCTTCGTGACGATAATACGAACTTTATGAACGCCCCTCGTATATTTTCGATTGAGATTTGTTCCCCCCCATGTTACTTTTCACTTACATTTGATTTGTTCATTTACCAGTACCAGATCTAAGGCCTCGCATAACTCCTGTAACATTCTTCCTGTCGCATCTGGGAAAACATCAAGTTCCTTCAAGTGAGCATTCATATCTTCTATAATTAGTATTTCATGATCTTTACCGATTTCTTTCATGTCTCCTTTTATGGATCTTATGTGCTGTGCGTTTTCCTTTCTCAGGTCATTTCTCTCCACAAATATACAAATCTCAACAGTATTGGCACACCGACAAAACTACCTTTCATCCGCAAATGTTCTCTACAATCTTCTTTGACTCTCTACCAATCTTGTCCTTTTTCCAATGCTCCTAGACCTCCCCTTCGCGTTCCTTTCCTTTCCTCTTTCGTCCTATCCACGTGTACTCAAGGCATAAAAGGCGGTTCTTTCATGTCTAAGATGGATTTGGTCCTAAATTTCTACTTGCTTCACCCTATTCCTGAGACCTTGCATGTTTATGAACCATATGCATTCTGTTGAATTTTTCTTTTTCTCCTGCGAGTCTTGGTCCCGCCTTTCCTTGTTGCCTCTTCCCTTGTCAGACAGGGGAAGGGTGCGCAAATGCGATTGTTGCCGACCGTACATTCACAGTCCGCTAAATGTAGGGCACTACATGTATTTCCTATATTTTAAGCATCGTTTTTTCCCATAAACCTGAAGCCCTTTTCGCAACATTAAATTCTATCACTTTCCAAAGGTGGCGTATAGATTCGAACTCGCAAATACTGCAAAATCCTCAGTCGAGTTATACGCAGTTCCAAAGCACTCGATAGATGATACCAGTGTGTTCTTTCATGGGCGATTGCAAGCATAGTATAAGCGGTCACGACGAACTCGGTAACCCTTAAACGCCGGTACATTACTAAACCCTTGCGTGCGAGGCGCCAGCCAACAATCCTCGCGTTGCGAGACATCACCAACGCATAGCGGATGCGTTCGGCCGACGCGAACGCAACTTCGAAAACACTATACAGATACCGGCAAAGGATGACGTTTGTGTCTTTCTGGTGAAATTGCTCGAGTACTTTTATTTGTTACGCCGCTTACATACAGGCCGTTCTATTTTGCAAATATAAAGTTTTAATGAACCGTCTCTGCACATTTGACACGGGACGATGAGCCCTCCGATACGAACTGCGCATATGCAATGGACCTTTTTCGAGTAACGAGCGCCGTCTGGGCGGTTGTCTGCTAGCGAACTACAAAAGAAGACCAGCCCAACATGCCTCCGCCCGTCAAAACACATTGGCATCGTGCCGTTGTATCGGTTTTCAGTGCTTTTTATACCCCATACTACCGATACTAAAAAACGAAGCGTCAAAATGGACTAAATACGCGCGAAGGTAGATGCTGACAATGTTGCTGTCGCCATTTTCGCAGGGCAACGTCCTGCGAAAATGGCGACAGTGGCAGTTTACGCATGCGCAGTAGCTTACTGGAAAAAGGTCCATTCCTCTGTGGTAGCACATGCGCAGTTCGTACCGGACCCTATTGAAAGATCTCATTTGTACGAAAAACTTTTGTGTCCAATAAACACATGAATAATGCAAGATATATAAGAACCTATAAAAACCGTATAAGAGCTATATAAGAACTATATAAGAAATATTAGAATGAATAAGAAACTTGTGAGACGTTTCTTATAAGTTTCTTATATGGTTTCTTGTATGTTCTTATATACCTTATATAGTTCTTATATGGTTATTATGTTTTATATATCTCGCATTATTCATATGTGTTTATTGAACACAAGAAATTCCCCATAAAAATGGCTTTTTCAATAGGGGAGGGCCCATAGTATCGTATCGGATGTGCGAAAACGGTTCCCTAAAACTCATTAATAACATCTAAAACATATGCTGTATATCTGCGGTCACACAACTAAAACTTCCTACAAAAGACAGTATGCAGATACCGTGAGAGGCGTGTTTCTTGCCTGTATGACTGTCACATTGGTCAGGCAAAAACTGTCCGAAGAGAGACTTGTTCGAAGCAAACATATGCATGAAGCAGGCGTGCTTCGAACATGGTTGTTGCGTATCTGCTGACATTTCTGTCATCATATGTCTGCCTGTGACCACCATGTCGGTTGTATGAAGTGTGAGTAGCACGACTGCGGCTTTAAGAAATAGAAGAATCGGCACACGTCAATTTGACGACGACATTTCTAAGCAGACAACTGCCCTACCCTCCGCGACGCGTCACTCCTGACAAACAAGATGCAAATACCGGCTTTCCAATGAACTTACAGAGTACACCACATGGGGTGGCTCGAACAGGTAATCAACGCCGACATATGCCGCTTCTGCTTTCCAGGATAGAACTTGTACGTTATTTTATTTCAATACTCACCGGTTATGTGCGCTGTCCGACTCAGATGAGTCACGCAGAAGATCGCCACCAAGAGCGGCAGAAGCGACGTCGCCCTGATCCATCGTAGGACACCCATTGCGATCAAGCTCGTTTTACTGCAACCGCCGCTCGCGGTCCGTGCACAGGATGCCCGAAAGGGTAGACTAAACACGAGAATTCCCTCCCGTAATGTTAGCTGGTACGTTGTTCCTCCACGATCGTCGGCGTTGTGTGCTCCGAGTTCAATCCGGACCCAGTGCTACGTTGCCGATGAAATCGTACAATCTCCTGCGGTGCTATCGGCAGAGTGCAGCCGTGGCTTCCACCCCGCATCGAAGGCTGCCGCCTGCTCCCCACGTCCGATGAGGGCGGATGCTAGGCTTTAATTAGCCACGACAGCCGTTTCACTCGTCAACGGTGAGAGACAAACTGTAATAAACACCTTAAGAAACATAACGAAGATTTTTTTTTCATTAAGAAAAGAGAAAGCAGTTTGCTCGAACGCTCTCTCTTTGGCCTCTGAAGGGTCCTTTGACGAAATTACGGTGCCTGAAATGCGTCTCCGACTAATGTGTTTAGCGTCCTATGCAGAGCACAAGTTCGTCTGCTTCTTGTACAGGGGTTGCGATGATGTCGGAAGGCCGACCTCTGATTGGCTGATTGAAAAAATATAGTGGGTAGACCTTAAGGCATCTAACATTGAGGTCTACCCACTATCCTTTCAATCAAAGCCAATCAGAGCTCGGCGTCGTTCTGACGTCACCGCAACTCCTGCGCGAGAAGCAGACAACGTGCACTCAGCATTCCGCCCGTAGTTGCAGCAAATGACGTCACGAAAGCCGAAATGTCGTGCTATATAGCAGGCGTGCACAACTCGAAAGTGACGCGGGCCAAAAAAATAAAAATTATTGGGAACTGCGCGGGTTTTCAATATCTGGCATCATCGCACTGGTTGCCGTCTTGAGCACGTCTCGCAGTGTCATGTCCGCGGGCCGCATGTTGTGCGCCCCCTGCTATAGAGCCTACATTACACAAAGTTTCCAACTCCTGGATCGGGGTCACGTGGTTTACAGGCCCCGTTTACAATACGAGCTTCGAAGTGGTGGCAGAAGTGTTTCCTGCAAGCGTCTCCGCCTTTTCCGCCTGCTTTTCTCCTCGCCACGTAACAACGCAGCGCATGCGCACTTCCGACCAACCTTCGCAGGAGGTGTCTGCCATTACACTGCCAAAAAACGCTCCCCGTGGTTTGATAGTGGTCCTCTCTTCAATCTAGGCTCTCTGTGCCATGTACTCGTATGTCCCGATCCTGGCGGTCGGGTGTGGAAGTTCTGGGGGAGAAACAAGTACCAGGGAACGCGAGTGTCGCTGATGTCGGAGAGACTCAACTCCTGGCTGCCTTATGGCGAATTCAACTGGTCGTTTCGGAGCGCGCCGGGATCGACTTTTCTGGAGCGAGCCTATTTCACTGGGCGATCGGGATCGAGACGGACGTGTTCCACTGGTCGTTTTGGATTAGCTCCCGCTCCAGATCTCGATCTGGATTTGAGAAAAGTCGCTCCCCCGATTTCGGCGGATTTAAGCGGAAGCCAGCCGGGCCAGCCCTCGGCGCACACACGTCACTTCCTTTCTCGCGGGGCATCTCGCCTGATCTCGCCCATCTCACCTCAAAAGAATTCGTAATGGCCACTTGCTTACCCCTTGGCTCGACAACCGACCGGTTCGTTTTCCAGGAAGGAGAAGAGAAGATTTTGCTGCGCGACGGGCATTCCGGCAATCTTTGCAAGAAGCTCCTGAGCCATTCCTGCCGCTCGTGCGTCGAACAGGTGTTAGCGCCGCGATTGCGAAAACGTCTTCGAAACGACCGCGGCGGCCGCGGAAGGGGGATTCCCGGGCAGGTGGATGACGGGAAGGCATCCGCCGATCCCGGAGCAGTGGTCATGTTCCACTGGGGATCCGTAGGCGGCGCGACCCCGTTCGGAACGTATGCTCCATTCCGGATCTGGTCAACTGATCCCGGCGCGCTCCAAATCGTCCATTGGAATTCAGTTTCCGTGGACTGTCACACTGGAGAGGGACCTGGAGCAGAACAGGCGTCTGCCACATCCACCAGAGCTGTTCGGACGCCGGCCTGGATTGCGACAGGCTACAGCATGACACTTCTATGACGTCATCAGGCAGAAAGCGAGGTACCACATTGCTGGGGTGCGGTAAACACACCAGTCGGTGAGGCGTTCCAGGCACTAGTGGCGGTGTGTGCAAAGTACAGGAGGCGCTTCTCTAGCTATCATCATCATCGTTTGTGACTTCACGAGTAGGACAGGTTGGTACAGAACGCGCAGATCTTGGATACCTCGGCTCGTCAGCTCGCTTCATGCGCTGTTTGTGTAATGCGCGGCAAAGCCTGTTTCACGCGTAGTGTTTATTTGTTGAAGTGATATTTGTAGTAGAAGATTTGACCAAAGTTTGAAACCTCACGTGGCACGCGTAGTGCTGCCAACAAACAGTTTTGGCGCTGAGGTATCGAAGCGCTCCAATGGTGCTTTGCTGTTCTCTTCCCCAGTACAAAAAGCTGGACGCTGAGGATAGAATATCCAGCGCTATACCCCGCTCCAATATCTACCACGGCGAATAGGGTGTATCTTTTATTATCATTCTGGCAAAATAAAACTAAGAAAGGAATGTCTTATTAAATTGAATATAGGAAAGAGAAAGTCGAGTACCTCTCGCGTGTGTGGTAAACACTTCAGTCAAAGCGACTCCGTGTATCCTGTTGGTTCAAATGTGTTCTGTGGGTTCTGGTCTTTTATTAGTTCCGAGTTGGTTCCTTTTTTTAAATTTCGTAAATCAGTAAACGAAGATTTCCTCAAATTAACTAGCAGGAAGAGAAGGTGGCTGGCTTCCGGTGTTGTTTAAAGTAAATGCCCGTTTATTCACCCGGTCGACTCGTAACCTGCGAGACCTCTTGCCATCGAAGTCTCAAATGTAGTAATTCGGTGAAACTACAACCTCCCAAGAATATGAAGAGTGCACTTTCTATAAATTACGACTGTTTGTGTGTTCAATATTTGCGGACCCAAATGCGCTTAATCAATAAAGCAATTCTCAGTAAGCGGTTTGAAATTTGCCAACTCTTCTTAGTAAAATTCGAATGGAACAAATGAATCAATTGCCTGAATTCGCCGGGCCATGGCCGACAATTTAACAATTCATGAACATCTCTGCTTTTCTATCGAACAGAAGTCGCGATGTGACAAACTTCTTTGCCACGTGTTCCATTTTGGGAGGAGCTCAGCGTCCGTTGCTGACGAGAATTTGTTCGGCAGCAACTGTCGAACCACACTTGGATAGTAAGTCGATGACGCTTCCGTGCCTGATCCGTCCTCCGTCTACGATGAGCCTCCTCACCCAGTCGTAACTGAGAATCACGTTCTTCGGACCCGCGACGAACTTTCGGAGGTCTAGCCATACGGCGTGCAAGCTCGTCTGCTACGATGGTCGTGCGCATGCGGCGGCACAACGGAAAGTCAACAGACCTATTGCTAAATTACCCACGCATCAAGGAGAATGCAGGGATTGGTGTTCCATGCGCCGCACGCGCACGCCTTCCCCGTATAAAAGATTCGAAGCAAATAACCAAAATAAAGCGTTGAGGAACGCACGTGCAATATGCCATTTGTTTTAGGTATTTGCTTTAGAAAAGTCACTACTGCTGGCGCCAGCACGTGCGGCGCGCGGAATACCAATCCCTGCATTCTCTTTGATTCTTGGGTAATTTAGCAATAGGTCTACTGCAGCCTTTGTCAAGTGAGAACGGCAAGGTGTCTCTTTCGAACGCATGGCGTACAGCCAGCGCTCGTTGCTTTTCCGAGCGTGCTCTGGCTGCTGGTGCACGCTCGAGACACCGGAAGTTTGAAACCCGAGCACAACACCCCCCCCCCCCCCAGCTCCTCTTAACAGCCGTCGCTGTAAAATAACCAATCGGATGTCTAGTTTTCCTCCAGGTGGCGACGAACTGAGACAGCATAGAGCCTCAAGATATTACGGATGTTATTCGGAGGTGTGTAAGCATCAGGACGCTTACACATCCCGTAAGGTGAAACACTACGACAGATGGGGTGTCACGTCGTAGCCGCTAAGGTGTCTTTTCGGAGCAGACGGTTTGAATGAACGGGTGCAATCACCCACCAGAAAATCCGCATAGGCGAAACGACTATGCGGATTTTCTGAAACTGAGTAAAACACCGGACGAAAATTGCATTGCGTTTTGGAACCAAGGAGTGTGTATTAACTAGAGAGCGTTTCGTGAACCTGTTAATCAATCTTATTGGACACAAACTAGGACTGCCACGTGGTAATTAACGAACACTTCGAAAATCGCGCGCCCAAGTTTGAAATCCAGGGAATGACGAAACTGCGTGAAAATGCATGAACCCTATCGTTTTGTCCAATGATATTAGACACAAACTAACACCACCTTGTGGTCACTGAAGAACACTCCCAAAATCGCGCACTCAAGTTTCAAGCGTGGATTAATACATACCTACCTTTATTGGTTTTATCGCCCCAGAACCTTTCTTGCATAATTAGCGGAAACGCTTTATTTTATTGCTTTCGTTGTCAGCAGTCTCATGTTTGTGTTTCTACGTGCCGCCATGTTGTCGCGTGACGACATAGTGTCACGTGACGTCACAGTCTTAAGTGACGTCATGACATCACGTGACTCGCTGTGTCACCTGACGTCATTAAGTCGCGTGGCGTCACTGTCCAACGTGACTTGACATGACAATGTCACGTCATGGTGTCAGCTCATGCCATGTAACAGGTGACGTGTTAATGCAATTATTGCAAAGCTGGCGAGCTGGACAAAATAAACGGTCGTTTATTCTGTCCAGCTCGCGTGCAACTTCGCATTCATTGCATTAACATCGTAACCTTCAAATGCCGGCCGTTCACCCTTGTTGGTGTTAGACTGGTGGCAGCTGATAAAACCCGTTTGCTCTACTGACGTCTAACTCCTGGTTAGCTCAGCTGGTTAACAGGTTTCTTTTCTTCGCGATCAAAGTGACCCTTTTCTCCGTACTCTCATTCAATAAAGGATCCACAATGTTTTGTTCGATTTCATAGTGGCTTCGTGTGATGACGTTAGTTTTGGTGTTCACGGCTACATCACGGAAGTTGTTGGTGCTTCTCGTTTTTTGAGCGGGGCGTTTTTCAATACCGAATTTGGCTGATGTTCCGCGGAAAAGGTTGTCATAGAATATAATTGATTTGTTGTTTCCTGTTTCATTGTACCATGCGTCGTACAGTACAGGCCCAGAAGTGAATGTATTAAAGCAGGTAAAAAAATTATAGTTTCGGCCTGTATAAATACTTTTTCTTCAAACTACATAATTAAACGCATTTGGTTAAAACATGGCTAGTAGGAAAAGGAGTAACAATCGCATGGTCAACGAACTGCGCCTTATTCAAGAAACCAAATTCCATTGAGCACGTATTGCTAGACTGCTGGGACGCAGTGTTTTTCTGGGATATCCTTTAAAGAACCCTTAATAAAGATCTCTCCTTAACACCTCAGGGCATTCGTTTCCTCTCTGTCGAAGAGTAGAGCAATGTACCTTATTACACGATAATGCTTTTGGGCCTGCACAGTATTTAGCGGATTTGTATGGTGGTACGCCACGCAGATATAAACGTGTGCCCCGTGTATAAGTATTTCGTTGATCATGTGTGGCTTTTGAAAGACGCGTTCAGGGCGTAACAGCCTCCCCTTGAGTGGTTGTTGCACGTTCTTGGAGAGCTGGTTACCCTCAAAAAATTTTATCGTGTTCATTTATCAGCCAAGCTGGCTGATGTTTCACCCTTCACTGCTGTGGATAATTTGTATGAAAATCAGTGTGATGCTTTTGTTTTGTGCATATAATACCAGGCAATAAAACAAAATGGTTTCCTCAGTGGGTAGAGTGCTCCACTGGAAATGGAGAGGTCCCTGATTCAATACCAGGACCAGGCAGATGTTTTCAGCGCGCACAAGTCACGTAGCTGCGTTTGAAGATTTGTGTTTGTCCTTTGTCCCTCCCCCCTGCTCTCCTTCTTCAGGGATTATTATCGTTTAGCTTACGTGAGGCGCGGCGCGACGTCAGACTCGCGTCGAGCGGGGCGACGTCAATATGGAATGTTTTGGCGGAGTGCCGAAAATGGCCCGCATCGACATGAAGCGCGGTCGACGGCTCGAAACCCGCGCAAGTGTCCCACTACTATCCGCAGAAAACTGTTGACCGTACTAGGAAACATATCTATTAAAGGCTGGCTCACATACTTGCGCTTGAATATGGCCGGCAGCGCTACAACCGTGTTTTTAAGCTGCTTGGGACTGTTTACAGCCGGCTATTTACAACCGGCAGCCGGTTGTAAGCAGTCACAAGAGGCTTAAAAACCGGTAGTAGAGCAGTTGGTCGTAGTCAATCGCAAGTGCGTGAGCCACCCATAGCACCTTGGATTCAAAAGTGTATTGATAAATTTAGAAGAGTGGAAAAATGCAGCTAATTATTTTGAAAAAGAAATGGAATCAAATTGGTTTATTCACGTAGCTAGCAGCTGAGGGCTGCTTGCAGCTAGCAGCTGAGGGCGAATTGTTCGCTACGCTGATTCATCTCCAGCCGAGCTTTTCACGCCACGGTTAAAGGACACGCTTGCTCCCAGCAGCAGGTGCAGTGTCTGCGGACGTTGTTGAATGCCGTTGTTATAGGACACTCTGGCGTCTAGCAGTAAGCGCAGGTTCCGCGTAGGTTCTTCCCTCCCTCGAAGGGCAGGGGCACGGGTCCAGGTCCAGGGGTAAAGAGTCTGTTCCGGCGCCGTAGCGACACGCTCGGCTGTCCTTGCTGGAACCGTCTGGGCCCAGGAGGACGCTTCGGTGAGGAGAGGAGTCGCAGATCTGACTGGAGCCGTAGTAACTGCCTCGGCTGAAGAGGACGGTTCTGGTAGCGGAGTAGTTAATGGAGTGGCACCATCTGTGTAGACAGCGCCAATGGAAATCGTACCAAGTCAAGAAGAGAAAATTGAGTATTCAATTAATTAACTAATTTATTTATTTATTTATTTATTAACTCATCACCTTATTTGATTATTTATTTGTTTATATATTTATTTATTTCAAATACCCCACAGTGCCCATGAGGGCATTACAGTAGGGGAAGGGCAAACGTGGAGACGACGTAAGTATCAAAAACAATAAATATAAATCGTGGGCTACTTGAAGAGAAACGCAAAGCAAACACAACCAGCTTAGAAAAGCTTGCAAACATGATCGAAAACCACACTCTGCAGGTGCGTGCGAACATAAAATGCCTAGAATGTTAAGAGCTAGTGAGAGCATAAAAAACTGTGAGTTCACATCCTTAGACATCAGATCCCCGGATGACTGGTTCCAATCTTGGATACTGCACGGGAGAAACGAGTATTTGAAAATGTCCGTTTTAGATGTGTATAATCTAATTTATATCTGGAGTGTGAGAAATAAAGTCGGGTTGCAGTAAATATATATTTTTTTATGCCGAATTATTTTACCGAACGCCGCGTCAGCGTTCGGCTGGAGTTCGTGTTCTCCGGTGAGGGGGAGGAGGGGGCTCTTTTGTTCCCTCTCCGGCCTGCATGAACAATGCAGCGTGCACGGTGCATATGCCAAGCTGAGCACAAATGCCGCAGTGGGTCAAGCTCGCATTCTCTGACGACTGCAATCGGCAGAGGTCCGGCACTAACAATAAACGTCAGCTTCATTTTATTGCTAGTATATCTACGTTAAGAACCGAACATGGCCACAAGGCCTGGTGGCATGTCCACAGGCCTTGTGTTGGGTAAACACCGAGGTGTGGGGACAACAAACAGGTCAGAGCGCCCCTAGTTCCATCTCCTTGCCAATACATGTTGAGCCCAAAGTATACTGTCATAGTGACTTTTAGCCACGCTTTCTCGCCACAGTGAATGTTCACATAAAACTTGCCTGCCACAAGAAGCAGAGCCGTACGCGCCGTCATGTTGTCTCATGACGTCACTGTATCACGGGATATCGTGATATCACGTGGCATATTGATGTTAATGTTATACGACGTCACGTGACGGAGCCTTACTGGCACTGCAACCTCTGGTGAAACAGACATCATGTGACAGCATGACGTGACGTCTGGTGCGACTCGGGTCTTCCGACTTAGGTTCTTGCGTTGCTGATCTCGTTGCATTGCAGATCGCGCTGGAGCGTTTCTAACTGCGTGACAACCTCGGGAACTGATGTACAGGGTCAAGGGCGGCGTCGGTTTATGGGAAATGCGAGGGAGCTGAACCACCTCATTCGTGATTTTCAGCTGAGGGACGCTTGGCGGGCCAAACATATCACAACTATTTTGGGTACACTTTCGCTGGCTGGGGCAGTTACAGCCACATAGACAAAGCCTACTTACTACCCGACTTTCCATCGGTAGTAACCCGTTGCGAGATATTGCCTCTGTATTCGGGTGCGCGGTACATTTCAGAGCACCACGCACCTTTTGAAACACATGCGCTTCTGGAGATTCAGTCAGGACGGAGCGCCTTGTGGCGCATAAACGTGTTCCCCTTACAAGAGGCCATAGCTGTAGCCGAGCTACGCGGCAGCATAGCTGATTTTCTGTCTCTGCAGCTCTTCGACGCCACGCAATGAAACGGCTTGAAATCCGTCTGGAAGTCCCTGCTGGTTTCTGCTGGCAGGCGCCGTAAGGTGACGCAAACTGCACGGCTGAATTATGTCATTCAGCGAATGCACATTGTGCAGCGGGGCGGTTCAGAAACACTGCTCATGCGAGAGTTCTGTGCTGTACTCCGTTCTCGCTATAGCCGCCTACCCAGGCTCAATTCGCGAACCGCCGGTGTCCAGTTTTTAAGGGGTAGACCTGTGTCCGACCCCGAGGTGCTGTGGTACCTCCGCGCGTCTGGGGCGAGAGCTGGGGCCCCAACACGGGTACCGGGGGCTGCTCTGCCGGACGACCGCGAGTCCTCCCGGCAGCAGGACATCAAGTCTGTCTTCGGGGAATATTTTACCCAGCTGCACGTCACGAGGCAAAGGAGCTTTCCGCGTCAACTTTCTTCTGCCATGAGGCAGTTTTGCGAGAACAATCCAGCCGTCCCTCCCTATATGAACCAGACTTGTACGTAACTTAAATACTCTACTCAAGTTACTGTATCTTAAATACTCTTGTGAGTAACTTGGTATCTTCCAAATACTTTCGAACGTAAGTATTTAATACTCTAACTTAAATGCTTTTTTCAAGTAACTTGGACTCATTTTAAAGTTACTTTCTATTTTTTTTTTTCTTTAGAGGCCGGAAGCTTGGAAAATATTGAGCTTCAGTTATTTTGGCTAGGCGCCCTGCCATTGCAGATACATTTCGTGCCAGGTAATACAGTGCACTTCCGTGCTTCTGCTGAAAGAGGTGACACGGAGAAGCAGGAGTCGCAGCCTCTGGCCGAGCGGACGCGTCGTGTCTTCTAACTGGGCAAAACGTCAAAGCACATTTCCTTACAATTTGTTTGTGGCCAAGCCCAAGATCAACAGAGATTCTGAAGCAGAAGGGCATGCGGGTGAAAGCATAAGATGTGTACAAGGCTGCAAGCCAGAGGGAGGGCACTTGTGTCGGAGACAGGGTGGGTTTTACAAGTGTCTGCTAAGAGTCGACAGTAAACCGGAGTTTATTTTTTTGTGTTATGAAGTGAAAGCATATAAAAGAAAGCCTTCCAGCTTCAGAAATGCCTTTGCATCCGCACGCAGTCGCACACACCGCTCGTTCGTTTCACTAGGCTCTCTTCGCACACAAGACTCGTAAGACGCGACTACACGGCTCCACTCCGGCGGCCATTCGCTCGCGGCGTACGCAGCATTAGCAAGCTTTAGTAGACTGTGTTTCCCCCTCCGCTACGAAGAAACCGCCACTGCGCCTGTGTGCCGATGGCCTTGGCTGTAGTGTTCCGGGAAGCGGAGGGGCTTAGCGGAGGGGGAAACACGGTCTACTAAAACTCGCTATTGTCTTCGGTAGCAGGAATGACCGCCGGCGCCCACCACGATGGCGCCCGCTCTCCCCTGGCCTGACTCCCCGACCCCCGACTGCACGGCACCGCCATTGCACTGACGGGGGAAGCGGATATGAACACCTGACACAAGGGGGAGCGTCGGAGGCGAGCCTCTGTGTCGAAACTCCCTCCGCAGGCGAACGGACCCCGCGCTGCACTCGCCTATGTCCTCGCCATAGCAAGGGTATAACAGAAGAACATTTTTATTTTTGTTTCATTTGTAGTTACTTGGGACCTCCTAGAAGCCTGAGTGGCAGCCAAAGTCTAGCTAAGAGATTTCCTGGAGATTACATAGTAGCTGGGAGGAAGAATTTTTCTTACTTCGGTTGTGCTTCACAATGAATTGCAGAGAAAATTGTAACTTGAGAGTATCTTGAAAGTAACGAGTTACTTTTTTGGAGTATTTTGTACTTTACTCAATTACTTTACAAATTTGAGTATTTAGTACTCTACTCAGTTACTATTTTTCGTGGTACTCAGTAATTTAACTTAAATACTTTTAGTGAGTATATTGCACAAGCCTGATATGAACGAAACACTTTTGCGTCCAGCGACCCGCCAGGAGGTCTCGAGCACTTTGCGTTCCACGAATAGCGGCTCCGCACCATGCCGGCCTGCCAACTGAATTGTCTTCCAAGTTTTGGGAGGTCCTCTTTAATTTCCTGGTGAAAGTTATCAATCCGTTTCTTGCTTCTGGTTCTGTGCCCGATTGTTTTAAACGGGGAGAAATTAATTTAATAAAAATACTTTATTTTTTGTTAGAACCTCGGGCGTGGCCGCCTATAACGCTATTCGCGACTCCAGCAAAACGGACGCCACCAAGCGGGAAAACCGGGAACCAGCCGGTCCAGGTCGCTCCGCGCCCCTCCGCGTCTCTGGTGGCTTTCGCGGACAGGTGTTGTCGGCGCGGTGGCGAACGATGTAATTTGACGAAGGTCCGAGTTTGCCTGTGTGTTCATTAGTGTGGTGAAGCCTCAGTAAATTGTTTCCTTCCATCACGCGTTTGAAAGCCCGTTTACTGCACAACACACGGTCGCGTGCTTTCGATTTCTTGGATGGGGAGGAATCACGGAAAAACGTTTTGATTTCTTGTCTGTCTCGAATCACATTCAAAGTGACGACTACTTGGTAACTGATAAGTGGTTTCTTTATAAGGATGTAGAACAGTGGACTGAGGACGACAGACGAGGTGTTTCACTGGAGGGAACACCAATGTTGCAGTCAAGTGAATGGGAAGGTTCGATAGCTGTTTTTCTTGAGTTTGGTTGTGTTTGATTCGCTTCAAGTTTGAGCCACCCACGCCGGTCGGTGCGTTGACTATTCATCTTGGCTGCTTTTCGCCGAAAAAGCCTCTGGACCACACTGAAGGAGTTGGGCTGATTTCGCAATTACTTGATTCAGGAAAACCTGCTCGCTGCATATGATTAATGAGGAAAATTATCTGCTTTCAAAAGGTGGGGGACGCGTCTCGCAAAGTTAGAAGCTGTTACGGCATTATGATCTATCGCGCCTCCAATATTTATATTATACCCCCGTCGAAACCGTCAGCAATATACGTCTACATTGCTCAGGTTGACCGGCCACAAAAAATACTAATTTTCTCCGTTCAGGATTCGAAGTCAAGTCCAATGCAGAGAGGTTCTGGGTGAATCTCCGATGAAGACTCTCTTCAGTTTGTCCGCATTCGTCTCCGTGCTACCGGCTAGAACCATTTGGCTAAGTTTAACTAGTATCTCTCTGTCTGTCAAATATTATTAAGCAGTTCACCTAATAGCTAGTCAACTAAGCTCATATTTCATCCCGACAGAATATACTAATATCGCTTTAGTGGGACATAGTACGTAATATAATACATAACCCGCTCGTCAAAATGACTTCTCGATTGCTACTAAAACCAGAATTGAAATACGAGTATCAGCTGCTTAGTGGGGCGCCAGCGGGTTAAAATGCTCCTTGGTTCAAGAAGCGCTTGCTTAATTTTCGTAATTTTCCTGCAGCCTGTGTTGTTGACCGAGCAGACGACTGGAGCTGTTTCTTAAACGCGGATACGCACAAAAGCTCGATTTCGTGGACAGATAAGTCGCATGGTCGAGGCATGCGAGTTAGCTGAAAATTGCTCTCGGTGGAACAATTCTGTAGTCATCGCCGCTTTCCTTAGATGATCAAAACTGATTAAAGTCTATTACCGTCTCTCCGGAGCCCATAGTTTCGGTTTTGACCGAAATCTCCGAAACGAAAGTTTGACATGAAAAGAACAAAAAACACCGGAAAAACAAAACTATGCTCTGCAAGTTTATGTGCACCGGCTACACCTAACCGTCTCAGTTCAGATATTTATAAAATTTGGCATTAAACAGAAGAAAATCAGTTAAATTGAATGCGCCACCCGTTCAGGCAGCCCGGCCGAGCCGACGCGACCTGGACTCAGCCGCCATGTTTGTTTGGTGGTGGCGCCCCCTATAGGTCGCTGGAGTCGCGAATTAAACGCGGTTTACAAAGTTTTTTCCGCATTTTTAAGTAAAAACCTCTGCGATATCTTGCCCTTTATAATCAGTCATTTTCAAACTTGCAGTGTCCCAGGCTGCACAATTTTTTCTTCTCTGTCACGGACGCGAGATCTTTTCGCGTATACTACGTCACGGCGGATAGACTGTGTTTTTGTGTTACTTGATCAGGCGAAAGCCTTTGATCAAGTTGAGCATAGTTATCTTTATGGAGTCTTAGAATCCTTTGGTTTCGCTCCCTCCTTTGTGGAGCTTCTTCGACACCTGTAGGGAAGTTTGTCAGGCTAACTTTTAGTTAACATTTGCCTCACTGCACCTTTCACCAAGTGTGCTTGATTAACAGATAACCCGTTGGCCACCTTCTAAAGAGCAGCTGGTCGCATTTTTTATTTCGGTTTTAGCGGAGTACGCGGCTTCACTTTTACGTAGTAATTCGGCTGTGATCAAATTTTATGCCACTAAAACTATACCAGTGAATTAATTTGGTTATATTTTTAACCGAAGTTGGCCCTTCAAGTTTAAAAATTTCCAATGGCAAATCAGCGTTTATCCCCAAGAAATATTTATCTGTTCACTATGATGTGGGGCAAAGGGCGGGGTTGTACGATTTGGTGTAAAAAATGCGAACCTGATAACTGATATTCTTGAGGGCCGCACGACGTGTCAGCGAGAATCCAGTTCTCTTCAATGCCTAACAATTGCTAAGAGTTTATTCGAAGCTCCAGCTAACCGAAGTGATACAAACAGCACATCAGACCTACAACGAAACGATTGACAAAATCACTCACCAGTCCTATTGCAGTGGTCTTCATCGGAGCGATCAGGGCAGTCGGCGCGTCCGTTACATTCCAACAGCCCCGGAAATACAGGACATATTACGACACTGGAACTGGTCCGGGCGACACTTGTTGCGGCAGTTGGCTTCGTCCAAGCCGTCGCTGCAGTCTCTTTCACCGTCACAAAGCCACGTGGTAAAAATACACTTCCCGTCGGTGCACATGAAATGCCCACTGGAGCAGGTGACACGGTCTACAAGTAAAGATGCAGGGAATTCGATCAGTAATCATCACTGTCTCCCCTTAAACACAAAAATCAATCCGTCTTAAGTACCCCGTGGTTATTCCCAAAAACACTTCTAGCCGGAATATCCCATTTTGAAACAAGTCCAAGCCCGGACGCCTCCCCTTAACTTGGAGCTCTTTTGCCTCCAGTAGCTTGGGCCTTGAGGCCAAGGAGTGGAATGTGACCGCCCAAAAATGGTTCATGTGGTACGGTCCACATGCCTTCAGGTCCTGCAGTACACCTGGGTCGCTAAACTCGTCGAGCACAACTTTGTGCCCGAAGTTTGCGGAACGCGCTAATTGACTCTCGCGACGCTGACGTCGCGCCGAGCGAGGTGTCAATCATTCGAACGCTCATTTCTTTGAGAGGGGCAGAATGTAGCAAAGTTCATCGGGGCGCGCGTGCAGCGCGTGAGGGGCGCGAGGAGCCCGCTGATTGTCATGGACAGTATGCGGAGCGCCAGTTCGTCTGCTACTTTTGCAGGGGTTGTGGTGGCGTCAGAATGCCGAGCTTTGATTGGCTCTGATTGAATGATAAGGCTGCCTGATTTGAGGCCTACCCACTATCCTTCAATCAGAGCCAATCAGAGCTCGGCGTTCGGACGTTATCACAACCCCTGCAAAAGAAGCAGACGAACTTGCAATCCGCATAGAACCTTCCAATGATCGTCTCCTGGGCGCTGCCATATTTGTCTACTGAACTGTGGAAGGAGTTCTGGGCGTGCGCAGTAACTCTTTCGCACGAAATATGAGAACCGCGTATGCGTCCATGGCCCAGTGACTAGGCACTTTTCGCCTGGGTGAGAAGTACTTGAAAATTCTCTAGGTAACAGCTTTAGAAACGCAGTGGCGTGGCCCATCGTTGCGTTCACGTTTCCTGCCTCCTGATTGGTCCTTCGGCATTCATATCGGCTCATGGCGCAATCCCATTGGCCGTGTAGATAATAGGATGCAGAGGACTCGCCACACCTCGCATTTCTTTATCCACCAATGACTATGGCGGTAACAGAGGGCGCTCCAGGTAAAACATAATTGCGAGGAAAAAAAAAACTAAAATAATTTTTTTTCGTCTTAGGTTGCCAGTGCTTGGGTGCTGCGGGATTCCACAGCATCGCTTCTGTAGAGTACAGAGCAGCGGTCGAAGGAGAGCAGATTGTAAGAATACACTAAATTGTATCACCATTTGCCACCGTTTTGGGCGATGGGGAACAAAAACGGTCTGAGTTCCAATAGGTCATAAAAGAGAACCGTCACATTTCCTACGGACACCTCACTTGCTGCTGCTGTTTGCAAATTCTGGTTACTTTTGCACACGTATGGGCTCGGCAGGGGTCCCTATCATTTCGGCGAAACTCGTTTCGTGGAATTACGTTTCGTAGAAAAATCTTCAGGAACACACGTTTCATGGACACACGTTTCGTCGACACGATCGTTTCATCGACACTCGTTACACGAATTGCACGCTGTAGGGATATTTCGTCACGTGTGTATCACTGAAGTGCGCGTTTGCCCTCCCCCCCCCCCCCCCACTCGCCTGCGTTCACGCCGCTTCGCGGCGACAGCCTGCGCTCTGCGGCGGCTCATTACAAAAATGTTAACCCGCCTGACCGACCCGTACACGCTGCTTTGCGGCGACAGTCTCATGGAGCTCATCACAGAAAAAAAGCTAATCTGAGCTGTCGATGAAACAATTTGTCTATGAAACAATCTGTCGATGAAACATCGCGTGTCGATGAGACGTCGATCGAGAAACTGACTGCCCCGGCCCGGCAGCAGTGCTGCAAAACTGCTCGGGATTTACGATCAAACGAGACGTACGAAAACAAGCACTCACCGCACGCTTCCTCGTCGCTACCGTCGCCACAGTCGTCGTCGCCGTCACAAACCCAGCGTTTGTCGATGCACCGTGTATTGTTGCAAGAAAACTGGTCTGTTCTGCACTTTCCTGCACAGAACAAGCACTCAGTCAAATAGAAACAAATCAATTTACCCGCTATCACATGTTTGCTGTTACGCTTCCGAGTCTTAGGCAGACATCTATCTAAACCTGATTAAATAAATGCGACAAGTTGCACAGACAAAGAACGCAAAAAACATAAGCAAAACGCAGGAATATGCAGAAAAACCGGTACCTAAACTGTTAACACCATGTCCTAAAAAAGTAAGGAGGCATTTCTAACTGCAGTTAAACAGTTAAGTGGAAAGGCGCAGTCGACTCTGAGAGTGCAGCTGTGTTAAAAGACAAACGGCAGAATTCACCTAAAGGGTTGTAAATAAAGCTATAGTGTGGCAAAAGCTTTAAGTTTTTTTTTCTTTTTTCCCGCCAGGAGGAATTTTTACAACGGGTTAAATTGTCGAGTGAAAAGGTGCAGTCGACTTTGAGAGTGCACGTATGTCAATAGACAAAACTACAGAATATTTCTAAAGGATTGTAGATATAGTTAATGTGGCAAAAACTTTTACACATAGTTATTCAAAATCTGAGATCACCTTGTCTAGACAAGACAGTGCTAATTAATGACTCCAAATTGGCCACTCGACTGTACCGAAAACAGACGGATCGTCAGAAATATTTGCACTACGGCAGCTGCCCCATTCACGGCCCTGCAAAAATAGCACACCTTATAGCTATGCTGATAGGTTGAAACGTATATTGCCGCGCACGCAGGTGGCCAAGCAGGCGGTGCGCTCGTGGCCAAACGGTTATCGCGCGTGCCTTCCGCGCAGAAAGCCAGGGTTCGATTCCTGGCCGCGAAGACGCATTTTTGTTGATTCTAACGTAATGTTCTGGTAAATTCGAGAACCGTGTTGCTGATTCGAGGTTAGAATGTTCGACACGCCGAACTCTTCTACGCCGATTGTTCCAGAAGCCCACGCGTGTACAAAAGGGGCTCCGCGTGGCAAGCCGGAGTCAGTTTCGCCCCAGCGTTCGACTCTGCTGTCACGCCGACTTCGACGCCCGCGACGCTCTGCTTTCTTCTTTTCCCTTTTTATTTTTGGGCACAAGTTCGCCCCATTAAACGTTTAGCTTCTTCAGTTATTATCGCCTCATCACTTGTCATTCGTGACGATATGTTCAAACAACGACAATCTTAAAACAAATACCGATCAATTACGGCAAGTCCTGAAAGAACAGAAGTATCCGGACAAGATCGTAGACGATGCGATCAATAAGGCACATTCCATTGATCGTGGCCTCTTGCTAACAGAGCCTTTTATACTGGGAGAGTTCGGCGGTCTTTTGATCCAGCCGCCAGTCTGGCAGCACTGATCAAACTGTCTGGCAACTGTGCGCATCGCGTTCCGAGTTTCGTTGTCCGCCATGATGTGCCTTGCCGTCTCGAGCCGGCAGCCGCCTCACTAGCGCGTGGAGCGAGAGACGACGGTGAAAATGATCGTTCTGAGCTCTACGAGGCGTTACAAGAAAACATAATGGGGTGCTGTAGTGCCGTTGGGTGCTTAAACGTCGCGGGAAAAAGGTTCAGGATGTACCGGTTCCCGCAAGGAAAAGAAAAACCGCACAAAGCACAAGATCCGGGAGGCCAAAACGAAGAGGGCTACGTGGAAGCCGACTTCGAGTTCTCGATTGTGCGAGGTAATTTTATAATTAACTTATTTTGTGAGTTAAACGCGTTTTATTTTGACTGAAACTGTGCAGCGACTTGACGCGGCAGCGTCAGATGAGAGTGTCCTTTGATCACGAAGCTGTTTCCTGCCGCGCGAGACCTGATACTTGCGAGCGGCCTAGCTTGCGAACTTTGAACTGTGTACACTGCATTTCAGTGTAAGTGCGAGCGGAGCCGATCGCTGCAAGCGCGTGCACGTCGCGCAGAACGACGCGTGCACTGTACAAGTGCACGCGCTCCGTCGGCACGTTCAAAGCATGCAGCTCGCTCTCGTAGCTTTTTCTACGCCTCAAGTTTTTAGAAGCGGCCTCGCAGCTCCGCTTCGCCGTCTCGCAAGCGCTTTTGTTTCGATAGCGAGATTTTTATTTTGATATTTTTTTGAATACGTGTAACAAATACTTACTTGTCATGCTTTTTTTTTTAGGTGCACTTTACAGACAGTGAATTCGAAAGCGGATGTCGCGATCGCAAAAAGCTCAGGCACCACGCGATGCCGACGCTGTTTCTTCACAGCAAACCAAACAATGTGAGAAAAAAAAAAAAAGACCGGCAGGTGAAGAAGCACGCCGGAAAATCACGATCGGTCCGCCGTATTCCGTACAACGGTGCACAAACCTCGTGATGTGGTAAACAGTCGGAAAGCGATCCAGACAATCAAACTTGCTCTCTGAAAAATGCGCACTATAGCCGCTGAGCTGTGTCGGACGTCGGGCGTTTTTGAGCGATTCCCCATTTATAAATGAGTGTCGTTCGTAAATGGGCGGTTTCTTTGCTAATTCCTACATGAATAAAGCACCGAATCACGAAATGCTTGCTTTCCGACTCTCTCGTCACGCCAACAAAAGCGCGAACGGCAAAACCTACACGCGTATACATCGCACGTCAATGGGGACCCACTTGACGGGAGGCACATCATGGCGGAAGCGGAACCCGCTGAATCCGCTAAACCTAGCGGGCCGTAAGCCCCTCCTACCCGCCGAACTCTCCCAGTATAAAAAGGCTCTGCTTGCTAAGTGAGGGGAGCCCTCAGGCAGAGGAGCCTCGGGCGAACCTCGTACTAACTTTTAACAATAAGTCTCCGAACGTCGCACCCATATTAAGAAAACATTTTAACATTTTATAACAAAGTGAACGCCTCGCAAGAGTTACCCCTTCCGTACCCCGAGTAGTCTACAGACGCTCACGCAATCTTAGGGACGCCGTAGTTAGGCCTAAGACAACTTACACTAAACGCACTGGCAGTCGCCCCTGCGGAAGGACGAATTGCGAGGTGTGTCAACACGTGACACCTAAAACGACGGTAGAGAGTACGAATTTCAATTTCACCTACATAATTCATGGAAACTTAAACTGCGGCCCAAGTAATGTGATATTCCTCCTCACATGTGGCACCTGCGGTAAGCAGTACGTGGGCCAGACAAGCGCACCTTTTCGATTGAGATTTAACAATCACAGAACACATGTAAAGTCATTTCCCAAACTCCCCCTTTCAATACATAAGGCTTTACACGAACACACATTTCACAAACTGCACGTTATGTTTTTACAATCTAATTTCAAAAGCAACCGTGATCTCGAGCAGAGAGAATCTATCTTATTTACAAATTTAATTCAATATGGGCCGGGATCAATGAAGATCCCGGCATAATGTCACCTATGACATGCAATAATCCCCTTTGATCCACCTGTAACGGACTCAGTGACTGTAGCTAATTCAATCCTATTAGTTCAACCCTTGCATTTTCCCGTGTACCTTTCCGTATTACCCGTCGACGGCTTAGTGTCGACGAGTCAACTTCTACCCAGCCATGGTTTCTTTCGTGTCGTTGTCAACAAAAAACTCCAAGACCATACAAGCTAGAGCGCAGTATTTATTTCAATAAAAAACAAACAATCACAAAACAAGCGTCAAAACCGAATGATGGATGATAAGGCGGCTCTGAACAATGCGAAGCATGAGCATGCGTTTTCCAATACAGATTGCGGTTGCAGCTGCTCTGGAAAGGAGTTGACTAGAGTTCCTGTGTATAGCTACCTACAGTAGCAGAGTTGTGCATTCAGCGTCGGCTGGTGGCCGTAGCCCCGGCTTTCCTGCACGGTCCTGGATGCTTTGCTCGTCACGTGACTGAATTTGGCCAATATCGGCGCCGCGCGCGCCGTCGCGCATGGAAAACAGAAAAGGAGGAGAACGAGGCGAAAGCAGGGGAACATGCACCGGTGCGCGTGCAACGTTGGCGGAACAACCGTACCGGTGGCTTTCCTGCATGGCGCTGGATGCGGGATCCCGGCATTTCGGTGTAGGGCGTTTCGGTGCGGTCTTTTCGGTGCACGGACTTTTCGGTGCATGGACTTTTCGGTGCACAAAAAATCACGACATTTTTTTTTTTTTTTTTTAGATGTAGGAGCACTATTTTAGCTAAAGTTATTTTTTCGCACTTTATAAATTTGTAGACTTGGTCATCTATTTACGGTCACTTACTCATATATGACCCAAGTGACTTTGTTAGGCGCAGCACCATCCTGCGGGAGGACTGGATACGTTGGACGTTATGTTTAATTTGACGGTGTCTCTTTTCCAACATACGCACTAGACGCATCACATCGTGTTTGCGCGTTGGGTCAATACAGGCGTTCTCGGCGCCTTCTGTAAAGGTGTGGGTTTTATTATTGGTAATCTGTGTAGAAAAGGCCCCAACAGCAAGAAGCTCGAGATTGTTGAAAATTACCCTAGACATGTGATGCGACTAGTGCGTACGTTGGAATAGAGACACCAACAAACGAACCATAACGTCCAACGTCTCCAATCCTCACGCAGGATGGTACTGCACCTAACAAAGTCAGTTAGGTCGTATATGAGTAAGTGACCGTAAATGGATTAATTGATATATATATATATATAATAAAACTCTCTGTCCAGCGACAGCAATCAAAAGAGAGACAGAGTGCATTCTGAGTGTCGCTGCGACGTCAATGTCGCTTGCGTTTCCCTTTCAGTTACAAAGAGTCGCAAATTTGAACTCTAGCGTGCTGAAATAAAATACTTGAATACATCCTTATCTAAAATTTGTGATTGGAGGGTATTTGTGAAGCTCGTTTCCACCGCTAGGATAACATTCATTGCTAGTGGTTGGGCTATATGAGCTGTAAATCAATGCAACCAAGGCCATTGAAATAATTGTGGCTAATGACGCGCTCTTATTTTCGCCCTATCCTTACCAATTAATGATCAAACTCTCTGTATATACGGCTCTGGCCAGGACCAGAGCCGTATATAAGAAGAGTTTGGTCATTCATTGCGAAAGTATAAGAGGCAAATGAGGAGGCACCATTCGCCGAAAGCGGGCTGGGCATGTTCCAGGGCGTCTTCAGAAATTCGAATGTGGCCAGCCAGGATCCGCGAATAATACTCTGGCGGTGGTCGCGAGAAACAAACTTAATAAGTGCATCGGAGTAACTCCTGGTGGATGAAAATATGGTGCACGTGATGTTTCGATCCCGGTCATGCAAAATCATGGTGGAAAACATATAAAGATATAGACGATACAAAAAGCGTGCGCAACTAGCAGAACGATCGACATAATCCGTACTCTAGGCGCCGTGCCGGGAATCTGCCGTCCGAGCGGTCAGACTCCACCCGAACAAAACAAAGTTCGAGCGGCACATTTGTTTCTTTGAATCTTTTCGCGTGATCATAATTGAAACAAAACGTGCACCATATTTTCAACCATGAAGAGTTACTACATCTGCCTCTTACGCACTTATTAAAACTGTTTCTCGCTACAACCACAGGGGATTGTATTCGGCTTCTGGTTGACCAAGAGAGCATGCCAAGCCCTCGCTCTGCTTCTGGTGCAAGCCCCCGGCAGGTCACGTGACCCCTGTGAGGTGACGTGACCCCGTGTGGTCACGAGGGTCACGTGACCTCACGGCTACGCCGACGGCGACGCTGACGCCGCTCGGAGGAGGAGTAGCAGGCAGGATGAGGAGGTGAGGAGGAGGAGGAGGGTATACGCTCCCCTTAGTACCCTTCCTCCTCCTTCACTCAAGAGCTGCGCTCTAATTCGGTGTTACAGGGAGTTGTAAACGGCTTTCATTTTTCTCCGAAAGAACGATCGGTCAAAGATCGGGCGAGGTATTTAAACATCTAAAACTAATAGAATCGAGGAAACCTAGTTTTCACACTTGCCACGACAGACGTTTGCCAAGAATCGGCTGTTTCTAAAATATTTCCGACTGCAATGCCGGTCCTCGAGACGTCTTAAGATGCCTGTTGCAGACGACGAGCGCATGACGAACGCATACGGAGTGAGTGAAGTATGCCGTCTGCAACAGTTTAAATCGTTTGAACAATGATACGATTTCTATTTTGTATTTATCTGGAACATGGCAGTCCTTTGAAAAACTAATCAGGTTTATGAAAACGAATTGTATTTCCGTGCGATACGGGATACTGTCAGACGAAAATCATCACACGCATGTCGATGTGCTAAAAATATAGCGAGAAAAGCATCTGTCTAGAACATATCAAAGCAGCGTCGGGCCATCTTTCTGATGTTTGCACGTTGAGGTGCATTGCAATGAAGGAGCAATTATTTTGACTCTAACATAAGCGGTTCGAGACACCAAACTTCGTATTTTCAGGCTCGGAATATGGGTGTGTTTTTGTACCTGCCCTGCAATCATCAAACTGAGAACAAATACTACTGATTCTTCAGTTTTAAGCAAGACCCCAAGCGTGCATGACTGAGAAGACACGCTTCTCCGTGCCTCTTGAAGATTCGAGTTTACTCTTGCCCCGAGTGTAAAAGATAAGGAGGCCAGAATGACCTTGCGTAGTCAGTCTTGCCCTAACTAACTCCCGAACATCCTAGGTCTAATGTTCGAGATGCCGAATGTAGTAGATAGGGAGCCGAGCGCGGCTTTGTCGACTCACAGCCAGCTGTCACGTCGACGCATCGTCGCTCGCTGCTGCCGCCTTCGACTCTAATGCTACGGACAGTTAGTTTAATCACACAGATATGCACTGAACAAGCAACTGTGCTGTCAGAAATCCTTGAAACGTGTTCTAGCCTGCATTTCGAGCTTGACACACTTCACATCGTTGTCGCACGTCATTCTGATTCATATTGTTTTCACCATCTCAAATATTTCGAAAGCGAGCTCCACGGGAAGGCATTCGAGCGCTCGCGCACCTCTAGCTTCGATCTGTACACAGGCACTGTTCGCTCCCGAAATCCCCTGAAAGTTGACCCCGAGAATAGAAGTTTCGTCGATCGTCACCAACCTCATTCAACGCGGTCATATACCCGTTCAGAAAGAACCACTGAACCCGCGAAGCCATCATGTCGTCTACTAGCAAGGCAAAACCGGTTATGAAACTTTATTACGGGCTTTTTTCACCGCTTTATGGTACTGAGACGATAGAAAAAGTCTTCGTGACTAGATATTGAGAAGACACAATTCTTACAGAAAATTATTTACTTTTTTATCAGACAGTTTCTATTTTCACGTCGAGCCCCTATGCATTTGTTCATTGCAATGGCCCTAGGGTTTGTTTGGAGCGGAGCGCCTTGTTGCGACGTTATCACCAGGCTGCTACGCATATAGAGGTATTTACTCGGAATGCTGCCATGATTCAACGAAACGGAGTTAGCATAACTTACGGACCCTGCACAACTGGCGGCACCCCATTGCCTTTCTTAGCAGTACTTAAGAGCTGATGATCGACATAATTTGCGTAAGAACGAGCCCATTCCTGTCGCACTCAGCCAGAGGCGCGCGCGCGTCCACAGGACGCGACCATGTGTAATGTTGGCTTCGGTGCCATCAAGACGTGATCATAAAAGCGGCGCTGTGGGGTTCATTCATGTTACATTCATGATGCATTCATGCACGAGCCACGTTCGAATGCTAACGTCTGTCAGCGTGCATTCATTGCGTTAATTGGACTCTATCGCGAACAGAAGGTGTGAAATAAACAAAATAAAATCAACGAAAATTGCACAGCTCGTGGCTTTACCGTTCTATCAGAACGCGAAGAATGCATTCTTTTCGGCTGTTTTGCTTATATTTTCTTTTATAGTGCCTTTAAACAATAGACCTATTGCTAAAGTACCCAGGCATCAAGGAGAATTCAAGGATTGGTGTTCCACGCGCCACACGCGCACGCCTTCCCGTATAAAAGATTCGAAGTAAATAACCAAAATAAAGCGTTTACAAATGCGCATGCAAGATGCCATTTGGTTTAGGCATTTGATTTACAAAAGTTGCTACTGCTGAGGCCAGCACGTGCGGCGCGTGGAACACTATACTCTGTTTCATACTTAGCGTGCAACGCTGTCAAAGGCACTGGCGCGAGAGTACGTGAGGCTTGATTTCGTTGATCATTTGCACGCGTTCTCGCGCAAACAAAACCATTGATGAAGCCACGCGCTCGCGCCAGTATATAGCTTTGACAGCGTTGCGCGCTAAGTATGAAACAGAGTATAATCCCTGCATTCTCCTTGATGCTTGGGTAATTTAGAAATTTGCCTATTGCGGAAGAATTAGCGGCGAGATGTTTTGGTGGCGCCCTCCTATTGTTCCTCTCTTGACGTCATTACCTTATGAACAACAAGTTCGACGCCGTTTATAGTTAGCATGGTGGAAGCTTGAGATTATTGTGCTCTGAAACCGACACCTGCCAACACCGTCAAAATTGAAGTTCTTACATTACTGTTATTTCTGTCGATGAGAAAACCTTTGCTGACGTCATGGTCAGCATTCGGCCAATCGTGAAGGCCGACCACAGCGACGCTTTCGATCGCGCACGTCGCCAATACGAGAGCCCGGCAGATCACCGCGAAACGAAGCCGCCGAAAGTGAAAGGCTGAGCGTCAGACAACGGATCACAGGAGAGGCATGTAACGTGATGCCCCGCTGCGGCGAGACGCCGAAACACACCTCTCCCGAGCGATGGAATTGTATTCTATTACAACATAATGGAATGTCTACCGCGCTGGCTGCGCTGCCGCATCTTTTCTCGTCGGGTTTGAAAGTCATTTGGGTCCTCGCCGCTACAAAACCTGTGCGTTGGTATACCGAATTCCCCAGAAAATGCTCTTCTCTGCTACCAGATCCCCTGCTCCAAATCTTGCGACCGGGCACTCTATGGCTCCGTCGTCGAACTGCCAGCTTTTGAGGAGCTTGGAATAACGCGCCATCGAAACGCGACTTAGAAATATTAGATTCTGTTCACAAGGACGTTGTTCATGAGCTTGAAAGGCCTATAGACCTTTTGCAGAATTACTCAAGCATCAAAGAGAATGCCGAGAACGTAGGTACACGCGCTTCGCGTGCTGGCGTCTGCAGCTGTAACTGTTCGAAAGCGAAAATCCAGAACAAATGGCCCTTCGTGCCATTTGTTTAAGCGTTGCACAAACGGTTTATTTTGGCTATTTACTTCGAACCTCTCAAATTTAAAATAAACCGTTCCACAAAAGCTTTATTTAGGCTATTTAATTCGAATCTTTTGTATAAGGAAGGGCAGCACGTGAAGTACGTGTGCATACGTTCCTAACATTCCTCTTGATAACTTGGGTAATTGTAGCAAAAAGTCTATTCCGGGTAAAATACATTTAATAGACCTACGTCTATTAGAGTTTATCGCGCCATAAGCTCGCCTTCTTCGTAAAAGATTTGAATTAAATAACCAAAATAAGGCGTTGACGAACGCGCATGCAAGATGCCGTTCGTTTTAGGCTTTTGCTTTAGAACGGTTGCATTTTCTTTTCCAAGAAAACTGACAAAGGAACGGTTGTTTTTTTTCTTGCTCTTATATTTGCTAATTTTACCTGAATCTAGTAGGCATTTCAGATTTTTATCATCGACTATTTCAACCTCCGACTTAAAGGGTAGGGGAAATGTCTGAGGGATAGTCAAGCAAAGGACTCAAACAAAAATAATCATGGCGACACGAACACGTAGGTCGACGTGAATAGTTTTCACTCGCTCGCTTTATTTTATCTACGAATTATGACCCACAATATTTTATTAAGACACGAAAAGGTAACGTTTATATAACGCAACGAGGTAGAGGGCTCTAGAGCGATAAACTGGCATCCCGTTCGCTAGGCAACAGTGACCCCCACTTGGCTGCCGCCATCTTGTACAATTTTTACCACTAGACACGTGACCGTACCGAATCCTGAGGCTTTTACGCAAAATTCGGCCGAAATTTGTATATCGATCGCTAAAAAAAAACATTATAAACTGTTTTTTTATACTGTTAGCCCCAGAGATCAGTGCCTAGCTCCGATAAAAACCCAAAATACAGCACCGCGTCTGAGGGCATCTATCGGAGGCATTGCGAAGCTGCCCGAGTATTTGTCGTAAAAGCACATTTTGGACTCAAAATAAACGAAACATAACTCGTCTCGTCGGTACTGTTATTAAAGATCGATAGGCAAGTATTTTTTGCGCGATACTTCGTTAAAATCTAGATGTAAAACTATAAGGTCATGTGTCTAGTGGTCAAAAATGTGCAATATGCGCGGCGGCCAATCGGGGTTAACTTTCAGCTGCCAGTTTATCACTTTAAGGCCCTCCATCTCGTTGGTGTAACGACACGTTCAATCTTAAAAACGTAATGGGAGCGCGTTCGTTTCGAACAACTGGAACTCGTTTCGGAAACACGTTCCGATATTAAGAAGAAAAGAATAACGAGCTTTCGTTTTTGTTTTGCAGGAACGTGTACAACACTGCTCCCAACTTTTCGAGACCACTTGTGGGCTCGTCACTAGCAGGGAGTAAAAACCTGAAGTTGCTACCTTTTCTCCTCCCTTTTTAGTTTTTGTTTTAGAGTGTAAAAAAGGATACGCCGGAGGTTCGCCGAAGCTGCTAAAACGAAACAAAAAAAAATGTGAAAACGCGAGAAGCAGGTCTACTCACTGCTTTACACAACGAAGGAAAGGCCTGAGAGAAGAGCTAAAGCACCATCGTTACGGAGTTGCCCAGTGTGCTTGACTAACCCGTTGGCCGCCTTCTGAAAAGCAGCTGGTCGCATTTTTAACATCAGTTTTAGCGGAGTACATAGCTTCACTTTGACGTAGTAATTCGGCTGTGATAATATTTTATGCCACTTAAACTATACCAGTAATTTAATTTTGTTACATTTTTGGCAGAAGTTGGCCCCCGAAGTTTGAAACATTCCAGTCGCAAATCAGTGTCCATTCCCAAGAAATATCTATCTGTTCGCTACGTTGGGGAGAGGGGAAGGGGGGGGAGGCAGGGTTGTACGATTTGGTGTCAAGGAAATGCCAATCTGATAACTGCACTTCTTGAGGGCCGCACGACGTGTAAACGAAAACTCGAATCCTCTTCAATGCCTAACAAATGTTAAGATTTTATTTCAAGTTCCAGCTAACCGAAGTGATACAAATACTACATCACAGCTGCAACGAAACGATTCACAAAATCACTCACCAGTCATGTTGCAGTGGTCTTCGTCAGAGCGATCAGGGCAGTCGACGTTCCCGTTACATTCAAGCTGCCCCGAAATGCAGGACAGATCGCGGCACTGGAACTGGTCCGGGCGACACTTGTTGCTGCAGTTGGCTTCGTCCAAGCCGTCGCTGCAGTCTTTTTCACCGTCACAAAGCCACGCGGTAGGAATACACTCCCTGTCGCTGCACATGAAATACCTCACTGGAGCAGGTAACGCTGTCTACAGGTAAAGATGCAGGGAATTCCATCAGTAATCATCACTGTTTCCCCTTAAACACAAAAAAGCCATTAGCGTCTTTATTATCTCGTGGTTATTCTCAAAAACTGTTCTAGCCGGCAAATCACTCATTGAATTAAGTCCACCCATGCACGGACGCATCATGGACTGTATGCTGAGAGCAAGTTCGTCTGCTTCTTTTGCAGGGGTTGTGATGACGTCATAACGCCAATCTCTGACTGGCTCTGATTGTAGATAGACCTTGAGGGAGACCTGCATTGAGGTCTACCCACTATCCTTCAATCAAGCCAATCAGAGCTTGGCGTCTTTCTGACGTCACCACGACCTCTGCAAAAGCTAACAGACGAACTTAAGCCTTCGCATAATCTAAAACAAATCACAACGTAAAAAAAACGTGCCATTTTGCCTTAGCAGTTAGAGCTATGCTAAGCACAATATCGTCTGCAAAAAGAAGCAGACGAACTTGCGCTTCGCGTAGACTTTTCCAATAATCTTCTTCTGGGCGCCGCCATCTTTGTCTACTGTTTACTGAACTGTAGGAGGAGTTCTGAGCGTGCGCAGTAACTCTTTCGCACGAAATATCAGACGCCGCCCAAGCGTCCACGGCCCAGTGACTAAGCATTTTTTGCCTAGGTAATAGGCGCTGTAAAAGCCTATAGGCATTAACAGCTTAAGCAATGCAGGGGCCTGGCCTATCTTTACGTTCACGTTTCCTGCCTCCTGATTGGTCCTATCGGCTCATTTCGCAATCCCATTGGCTGCAGCGATAATAATATGCATGGGACTCGCCACACCTCGCGTTTCTTTGTCCGTCAATGACTATAGCGGTAACAGAGGGCGCTTCCGTTAAGACACGATTGCGAGGCAGAAAAAAATCTGATTGTGAAATATATAGGGTAGTTGAAGCTCCAGGTTCGATCTAAATGGAACCGTAAAAATCGACGCCCGCACGTAGCCATCTAAACTTTTCGTCAAAGGTGTATTTCACAGGTCGGTTTTTTTCTTGTAAAATTACAAAGCGTAGTTCTCTTTTAGTAAAAAATAGGGCCAAGAAACTTACCAGGGTCTACGGCGGGCGGCGACCCAGACGACCAAGTCCAGTAGCGGGGTGTGTTTGGCGTTCGTATTGATAGATGGCGTCGGGAGCAGCGTCTGAAGGTGCAGCCGATCAGCGAAAGAAAGCAGACGACACGCAGACGAAATCCGTTGGCAGCAAAAGCGCCGCCGTTATGCAGACGCGTTTTTTTACTTTAAGTTTTATTTTTATTGTTTGTACTTATTTTTTAACCGAGGGTACATTTCAATAAGATTATATTCATTTTAATAAACCACGGTGGTCGCGAGCCGTCGCGATAAGGAGGTAGCGCCATCTATCAATGCGAACGCCAAACACACCCCGCTACTGGACCCCTGTCGTCTGCGTTGCTGCCCGCCGTAGACCCTGGCAAGTTTCTTGGCCCTATTTTTTACTAAAAGAGAACTACGCTTTGTAATTTTACAAGAAGAAACCGACCTGTGAATTACACCTTTGACGAAAAGTTTAGATTGCTACGTGCAGGCGTCGATTTTTACGGTCCATTTTAGATCGAGCCTGGTGACTTGAACCACCCTATATATATTTTTTTGCCGTAGGTTGTCAGTGCTTGAGTGCTGCATGATTCTATGATACGTTTTTGTAGATTACAGAGTGGCGGGCATAGGAAAGCAGAGATTAACAATACACTTTAGTATCACCAGCTGCCACCATTTGGGCGATCTGGAATAGTCTGAGAGTGAGTTCCCAGAGGTCATCAAAGAGAACTGTCACATTTTCTGCGGATACCTCACTTGCTGCACCAAGTGATATTAATTCTGCCTGCAAATTCTGATTACTTTTGCTCACGTACGCGCCCGACAGCAGTGCTTTAATGCTGCTCGGATTAACGATCACACGAGACGTACGAAAACAAGCACTCACCGCACGCTGCCTCGTCGCTACCGTCGCCACAGTCGTCGTCGCCGTCACAAACCCAGCGTTTGTCGATGCACCGTGTATTGTTGCAAGAATACTGGTCTGTGCTGCAATCTTTTCTGCACGGAACAAGCACTCGGTCAAATGAAACAAATCAATTTACTAGCTGTCACATGTCTGCTGTTAGGCCTACGAGTCCGACGCAATCAACCTGACTAAATAAATGCGACAACTTGCACAAACAAAGAACGCAGAAAACATAAGCAAAACGCAGGAAAATGCAGA